>VMKM01002400.1:0-73261 GCA_008360985.2 Macquaria ambigua
ACCCCCAGTCTCGTTCGTCCTTCAACCTCGTCGAATTTTCCTTCTCCTTGTCCCTCGCTCTGTCCTCTCGGGTCAAAGCGATCCCACCGCCGTCTCGTTCGTCATTCAACCTCGTCACATTTTCCTTCTCCTTCTTCCTCGCTCTGTCCTTGCGGGTCAAAGCGACCCCACCGCTGTCTCGTTCGTCGTTCAACCTCGTCACATTTTCCTTCTCCTTCTCCTTCTCCCTTGGCCCCTGTCCTCTCCTCTCGGGTGAAATCGACCCTAGAATGGATTCTGCCGTCCGTGATGCATGTTGTGTATAATTAGGTGTGCTTGCCAATCGTATCTACGCTCACGCGTGTCCCTGGTCAAAGCTGTCACCCCACTCTTCCCCTCGTAACAAAAAGCCTGTCAATCTTTATCTATGATTATTATACACACACACACACACACACACACACACAGTGTCGACACTCATGAAACAGCTCACTCTTCCCCTCATAACAAAATCAATTGTGCTTTTTGTCCTAAATTACCAGGGGAGCCTGCTCGCGCACTGCCGCGCACAAACCTCCCAGGGCTTTTGGTCACCCCGTTCTTCTTCTTATGTTTTTGTTTTGTTTTGTTTGGTTTTGTGTCCCCTTGTTTCTGTTTTATGTACTCCCTGCTGCTCGCATTTGCTTTTGCTAAAGAGGCAGTGGCACTCTTATATATCACCATGAGGATTACCTCTGTGCTGTTTCCACAAGACACAAATGAGCCACCCTCTCCATATTTTACACACCCACCCTGCTCCCCGTGTCCTTCCTATGTACCCACAACATACATACATATATACATACATACATACATACATATATATATATATATATATATATATATATATATACCCCCAAAAGAACCAAACCAACACAAAACTAAACTGGTCTTCGCTCCCAGGAGCTGTTCCGCTAAGATATAAACCCTACTAATATTTGGAATAGTTGTCCTGTCCAGCTAATGTTACCACCTTCCCGTTCGCTAACCTCCACCGCTTTGGCCTTCCTCTCCTCCCCGAGCACACACACACACGCACCCACTCAAACAAAACAAAAAAAACTGAAACCGACAATGTCTCGTGTGTGTTTCTCCGCCGCGCAGGTACTACAACACATTTGTACATCAGACGAGCAGTACCCCGATGCCGAGGAGGAAGACGTGTCGGAAGACGAAGACGAGAAAGAGTACAACCCTGAGCACGACGCGCCGTCTTCCGAAGAAGACAATCAAGAACGCAACGACGCAGAGGCTATAGCACCACGCGATGAAGAAGTGTTGTCGAATAGTTGTCGAGATATTTCGGTCTGGACAAACATTGCCATCCATAAAGCTATGCCGCTAACATGGCTAAAAATGAATAAAAAATAATACGAAACAATACAAATCAACTGTTATCTTAATTTCCAAAATCCCTACTAACCCCAGTAAAACTCCACAAGTAACAGCTCTCTCAGACCAAACTGCAGTCTTCTTCCTCTCTCTGCTGCCCTACTTCTTTCTTTTTCCTGAATGCATCTCCCTCTGACCTGCATTTAAATGCACCGATCTGCATTTTGGTCTTGAGCAGCTGCCATGCTGGTGCAGTTCCGGTTTAATTGATCATTACTGCAGCAGGATGTGACGGCCTTTGATGTAGCAGCCTCCTCATGCTGGGAGGTTGAGATGAATTACTGATGATGATAACACTGTTTATATTTTCGTACTCTAAGACTCTATTTAAATGTCTCACAAGCCTCCCTGTGAGACTGAAGAAATGGGTCACGCAACGATCACTTCGACTCCATGTGTGCAGCATGTTTTCTGGTGGTTTGGTATCACTGCTTGGTGAATTTTGTCCTCTGTGGTAATCAGCTTTGAAATCTCAGAGTCTGCAATAGTCAGAAAGGTGTTTCTTAAAACGTAATAAACCAATTTTACAGCGAGCGAGAACAGATGGCTAAGAAAGGCAGTCAACTACAGGTAAATATCCTATCCTATCCTATACTCCACTTCAATTATATGACAGCTATAATTATTAATTACTTTGCAGATTAAGAATAACAAACCTATGAGGAGCATGTAAAATATGAGGCATTGTTATACAGTAAATTAAACCACTCAACAGTATATAAAATAAGTAAAAAAAAAAAATAGCTCCACTGCAAAAATGCTGCTTACATGTTAATGCATCGGTAATGATAATCCAGTTGTATAATATATAATAATGTAACACTGACAGAGGCCATTTTGCAAGGATAATATATACTTTTACTTTTATACTTTAAGTACATCTTGCTATTAATACTTATTATTATACTTTTACTCAAGTAAACCTTTAATACAGGACGTTTACTTGTAATGGAGTATTTATTTTTTAAGATTGTGGTGCTTTGTAATTTTATTTATTTAGTTTATTTCTCGCTCTTATGTTAACTGTTTTTTTCTTACTGTACTTTGGGTTTTTTTTTGTTTCTGGCCCTAAAATGGCAACCAATATATTTTTGATTGAAGCTATCTGAAGCCAGTGTTTTTTTGAGGGTTTGTTTTTTTTTTAGAATTCATTCATGTTTAAATTTAAGCATTTTAATGCCAAAAAAAGGCATGTGATGAATTCAATGTTTCTCCCTCAACATTTAGGTCTTTAAATGGGCATTAAGGCTCCATTCAAATCCAGGATACTACAACCAGTAATGAAAAGTAAATCCTTCAAACTGCACTGGAGCTGGACTACAGCAGATCTGGCATCAAAGAAATCAGCACTACTGTATATACCAGAAGACAAGTATTAATTTAAAAGCTTTATAAAAGGGCTTTGATATTTTCTTTGTATGAAGTCCCTCTGTACTGACAGTTGTTCAGCGTGCATCATTTGAAGCCCATGTTTGTTTGTGTGTCTCTCTCTCTGCTCTGCGCTCTGGTCTTGTGCTGCCTATCTGAGCGTCTGTTAGGAGATTAGAGCAGATTAACATAATCTTGATTGAGAGAGGAAATCCAAGGTGCACATCACTCTCTCCACAGGGAGGGACGGGGACAGACTGCCACATCAGAGCCGGAGTGTGTGGGGACCAGCAGAAGGCTCGTCTGTCACAATAACACATAAACTGAAGTCGCCAACTGCTGATTTTTGTTGCTAATTCTTGTAAAATATTGTCTTAAGACCCCCGAGTTCATTCCTGTTATACTGGGCTCCTGTTTCCTTTGTGTTGTTCTTTTCTGTCCAGTGAGGCCAGTTCATGACAGACCTGTTTGTGGTTCAGGTCTTGTCTGGACCTGCTGTCTGTTTGACTAAAAGACAAATGACCACTGGTTTGTGTGCAACATATTTCCTGGTAATTTAGTAGTTCATCATTTGAATATTTATATGTCCTCATGTCGTTCTGTGTGCTGCTTACTGCTGGCATCATGACTCCACTGCACTGCAACAGCTTTCCAATACATTCTTTATAACTAGCCATGATGTTCGGGGGGGGGGGGGTTTCTGTCTGTTTTAAGCTACGCTAGCAGCGTGGCTCTAGGGGTGGCAATGTCGGTCAGTCCACCACTTTGGTCCAGACTTAATTATCTGAATGAAATATAGAATATCCCTAGATTATGAATCCTATTGACCTCTGTGATCCCCCTACCTTTCCTCTAGCGCCACCATGAGGGTGATATTTAAGTAAAATGTCTCAGCAACTGTTGGTTGGACTGCCATGAAATTTGGGACAGATATCCATTTTCCCCTCAGAATTAATTGTAATTACTTTGGTGATCCCTTGACTTTAGCACCATTAATAAAATCTTGGTTTATGACCAATCACCTGCAAAACTCATGACATTCCCATCAGCCCCAGCTGAACATTGTGTTTAGTGCTAATTAATAAATGTTAGCATGCTAGCACACCAAACTAAGATGGCGAAGTTTGTAGACATGACCATTATAACTGCTAAACATTAGCATGTTGTCATTGTGAGCATGTTAGCATTCTGACGTTATTAACATTTAACAAGCTAGCTCATAGCTCAGTTGGGCCTAGGTACAGCCTCACAGAGCTGCTAGCGTGGCTAAATAAGACTCTTAGTTTGTCTGTTGTTTTTTATGCAAATTCATTCATTGGTCAACTTTTCTTATTTGGGAATACATAATGATGGATTATTAGGTGATAAATTGCATCAGTCTGCATTTATTAGCCAAAATAACATCTCATTATGAACAAGAATCTGATACAAAGACGAAGGGTTCTATTTCTAAATTGACTTCAGATTGGATTTACCCTCCAGCTCCTGTCCTTGGTTTACACTCTGGTCCAGACCTGGTAAATGGCTGTGAGGTGACTGCTGTTTCAGTAATCTGATTAGTCAGACTCAGATTAAACCACTGCATGCCACAGCAATTGACCAACACTTTCCAGACTCCACATTTAGAAACTCCCTCGGGGGGTTGTTTACAAAGATTTTATCCAGGAGAATCAAACACTGTGTCAACAAGTTATACAGACAAAACACATGTTGATTCCTATGATTATTTCCATGTTTGTGCATCAATTAAAAAAATGTAAGACTGATATGAAACAGGTAGGAAAGTCATCCGAAAATGTGGTATATGTGCCTACAGACTTCAGAAAAGAGTCTCCCATAACCCTTCATTTCGACAAATGATGAAATAAATAAAGACACAGAGTACAAATTGTACATCTGAGCTTGAAACTGGACCAAACTGGTTCTACCTTTCTACCCATCATTCTGTTTTATGGGTCCATGAAAACACCAGTTCCTCTCTGGCAGAATAAGATGTTGGTATGTTTTGGTCAAGCTGACTTTGACTTTTCTGTGTTAAAAACCTAAACTGATCCACTGACTGTGTTACTCTTCACAGAGACTGGAGCACAGATCCGCCCAGGGTGAGGACACCTAACAAAACATTCCACATTCGTGTGCTGTCTCCTCAACTATTCACAGGCCTGTAACAACATGCAGCCATGTGCAGAGGCAGCACACACACACACAAAATCAAATCATCACATACAAATCTGAGTAACTGTGTTAAAATACAAATATTTTATTTTCTCGTCATACCTTCATATAACAGACAGTTCAGAGTGCTCATATTGCAACATGTATCTACACTGTTTCTCTGCAGCTCATTGCAAACTCGCTCTACAAGTTCGTACATAATCTATCACAGAGCAGTAAGTCCCTGCCAAATTTCAGGGCTTGTCTGTAACAGAAAGCTATAAATACTTCAACGTAATTTGTTTTTCAGCATTTGCAACCAAAGTAGTAAGTACAGAGGTAAAGATAGTACACTGAAAGTTCAGATTTGCTTTGAATATCACAGAATATTTAGAACATTTTCTCTGATATGAGACTTTAATTTTTAACATGGGACTTTTGTGCAACATCACAATAACAAATGTTCGGGAGGCCCAGCGAGAAATAAAATGGCAGCTTCAGCTCATTTGAAAATGTATAGTATTTAATTTAAAGGAGCAAAACATTTTGAATTTTAATTTATGATTATTAACCAGAGGACATTTTGCGAGTGCTGCTTTACAAAACAACCCAACAGCAGGAGGGCACTATTCTTACAGCACAGAGTTCAGACTTTATAGTAATGGCAGATGGTGGAAGGAGTGAAATGCAAAGGAAAAAATGTCTCTTCTCATCTCTTCAATAAAGATAATAAACAGCAAAGAAGGGACATGGAGGAGACACAATCTTAAGAAATAAAAACAGGAACAATTGCAGCGATATTGGATAGAACAGATCATTTGTTTATGGTAAATCTACCACTGTCACTATTCATTTGATGATAAATTGATGCTACATGCAGCAGTTTTGAATCACATTATCTGTGATCTTGTTTGAGAGAATATCAGTGGATCTGGTAGGAGCAGAGCTGCCACAGATGGTTTTGTTCAGAACGAAATTCTGCCTCGCCTCTCATCACACGTCCGGATAGTTTGCAGCAGTTCATAACAACGACACGACTCCTGCAAAGACTCCTGGGGGCCGAGGCCGGTTCAGCTGCCCCCTTTATACTGTTGGTAAGTGCAGAGAATACATTCCCCTCATTCCACAGACACCTGGTCTGCTTTGGACGTTTGTTTTACTAATTGAACGTTGCTCTGTTTACAGACACGCACATCCCGGGTCAGTAAGTGGAGGTTTTGTAAAGTTTACCCACTGCAGCTAGTTAACATGTTTCATAATGTTTATTGTGAATCAGATGTCTGTAGAGATACCTGCTGCAGTTTGGTGTTAGAGGATTTTACTCAACATTCCTCAACATTTAGTAAAACCTGCAACAAATAAATGGCTGACCCCGTCTTAATTTACAATTGACCTCAAAGAATTTCATTACTTCCAGTTTCCGTGATGAGTTCAAGCGCCACATGATGACAAAAGTGAAGAATATGGGAGGAAAACATACAGTAGAAATACTTTTGGTAATTCACAATTGGTTTGTCATGAGAATCGTCAAATTTAATAATGTCTAGAGCTGAAACGATTTAATCGATATTTTCAATTATCAAAGAAAAGTGCCAAACACTTTCTGGTTCCAACTTCTCAAATGTGAGAATTTGCTGCTTTTATCTGTTTCATATAATTGTAAATGACATATTTTGGGGTTTTGGACTGTTGGTCAGACAAAACAAGCAATTTGAAGATGTCACATTGGGCTCTGGGAAATTGTAAGGGGCATTTTCTTTTTTTTTTACTATTTTCTGACATTTTATAGACTAAACGATTCACTGATTAATCGAATCAAAGTCAAACCAGAACTTTAACATTAGCAGCCCCTCTTTTATCCCAGTATCACTAGCTTTTAACATTGCAATAAATAATAGGAAAGTCAATTATGTCTATCCACTTAGCCCTATTTCATTCTGACAATTTACCCTCTGTGTTTACTGTGTGTATGTGTGTGTGTGTGTGTGTGTGTGCGTGAGTTAAGGTAGGCATCTCACCAATGAGCCAAAGAATGTGAAGAGTGCTGGCTGGGTCCTGTCCAAACAGAGAAGTAGTTATTGTCAAATTACGACCTTGGTGTCTGTGTTTGTGTCATTCTTAGAGAGGCACCCTGGGAATTAGAGCATGTTTTGTCGTTTAGATCAGGGGACGTTCCCATGCTGTAGGTAACTAATCAAATCAAATAAAACTGGAATCTTGACTTGGGAGCTCACTGTGCAGTTTAAAACCAAAATGAAAAACAAAAGGACTGCCACCACCTCCTCGACATCCCTCCAAATAAAAGCTGCATCTTTTTCTCTATAAAGAGTGCAGAAAAAATAATAACGTCTCTTCTGCCGCTCTCTGTCTTCGTTTGAGAACTGGCTGGTTGGCATGAGCAGCAAACAAAAAACAATAAAAAAAGGAACCTGAAGAACACTTAAAATAATGTCCCTTTCCTTCTCAAACCCCATGTGTAGAGGGTTCATTTAAAAACAGACTCTCTTTGGCACAGGGTGGCGTCTGTGACCACTTGTTCATCCCTGAGATAACTGACATTTGTCTCATTCATTCAAATGTCAACATGTCCTGGATGCTCCACGGGAGCTTTTTACAGGCCTGAGCCACGCAGGTCTCTGACAGCAGTCCTAAACACACAGCCATCAACGACAGACGTCTACTGCTGTTCAGGATCACTGGAGAAGAGATGGGAGAGAAAAGGATAAGAAAATTATGAACACACACACACTTCTTCCATGGACAGTTATTGTTGTCAAGTTAGTTAAAGTACGTCTGAAAAATCTGGAATCGTACAAACCAAAAACGTCTGAACATAACTCGGTGACAAGCGGTAAAGATACACTTTTTAGACAAAATAAAGCAGTGAAAAGACTGAATTCACTACTTTGTTGCACTTGGCATCAGACATAGTGTAATTTGTTCTTTATTAATATGACATTCAGAAACTCCTCATCAGAGCAGCAGACCATAAATCAGTCAACAACATGTCATTGTTTGCTGCTCACAGGCTGGCTGTCAAATACAATGAGCACATTTATGTTTCCAGAGCCGCTGCTGAAGCAATAATTACACAACGCAAGAAATGTGAACTAAAACCTTTCTGTTATGTAATGTATTTATTTTCAATGTCTGGGGTCTATGTGGCCAGGAGCACAGGAGTGTGTGAGTGGGGGGTTCAAACAAAGAGAGAGTTAGTTGCCACCTGCTGGTGCTTTAAAATGTTGAAGAATGAACCACCAGTACATCCCTGATGTCTCACAAGATATAAGCTTCTATTTATTATTTACTTTAGGCATTTTCTTGGTCAGTCTTAATCTGACTTAATCCTAAAACTAAACATGAAATTAAGATTTTTTTTTATTTACAAATGTTGAACTTTTTAAATATAGTTTTTCAATGCTGTGAGACGCACAAACTAAATCCCATTCACGTCCACTGTATTGGGGTGGAGGCAGAAATATCAGAAGTGGGTATCTCAAAACCTGGGCAGGTAAAGGCAAAACTATCTGCCTGACTAGGAACACTATAAGTAAGTGAAAGAATATGTTGTTTTTTTTTATAATTTGGGTGAATCAACCCTTCAAACCGATATGTTCTCCTACCTCTGATAGCCTGCGAGTTTGAGGTGAGCACAAACAGCTTGATGAGGCCCAGACAGAGCGGGGAGTAGTCATGCTCCCAGATGACAGCAGGGATGAGGAGGACCTTGCCGTAGCAGGACAGCAGCAGGGCTCTGAGGAGGAGGCTGAGCTCGAGGGTCCCGCCCTGCAGGCGACCCACCACCACCCAAAGGAACCCCAGCACACCGCCGCAGAACGCCGACAGCTCTACACGACCAACAGACAGACACAGATAGATGTATTCAATGATAACTGTAAATGACTTTTTAGTGCAAAAGGTGTCAGATACTGATGAAACTGTAGCCTCCCGTATGGATGAGTATCAGCAAGATTCAGCCTGTATCAATATGTTAACCCTGTAATACCAACATGAGCAACATGGATTTTTCCTTTCTACTGTTTATCCCATAGGGCACTCAACTCCAGGGTAATGCTGAAATATTTAGCTGACTGACAGAAGATTAATCAACAACAATTTTTAAATTGATTAAGTGATTCATGAAGCAAAAATATCAATAATTTTTGGTTCCAGCTTCTCAAATGTGAGAATTTGATTAAATATCTGGGACTTGGGCTGTTGGTTGGTAAAAACAAATTTAAAGACAACGCTTTGGGCTCTGGGAACTTGTGAAGGGCATTTTTTACTTGTGCATTTTACAGACTAAAAGATTATATTAAATATTATTAAGAAAAGTCATTAATTGCAGCCCTACTCCAAGGTAAACATAGCCTGGTTCAAGACCTCTGAATTGCTGCCTGCATTTCCAATTTGTTCAGAAATTCAAATAGACAAAAACAAACAAACAAAGAAAAATTAATTCTAAATTCTGAAGTGAAACCAAATGGTAATTCCATCTGATTATCAGGCTAGGATGAACAAAAAAGTATGAAAGACTACTCTTTTACATGCAATTGTTTAAAAAACAGGTAGTTCCAGTTAAATGAAAGCAATACATCAGTGTTTTGATTAGTTAACTTCCTTGTTAGATGAAGAGAATATTGACACTGTAACCATCTATGTGTTCCCAGCAGATAGAGGGCTCTGGTGCTCCATGTTGACACTCTAGCATACACTATGGCAGTGATACAATCAGTTTCACTCTGACACATGTATAACGGAGCTCTGGTTTTATCATCTTACCGAGGGCGGCCAATCCAAACATGCCGTAGAACTCCCACTCCTTGGTGTACCTGATGATGTCAGCAGGGTCACTGCTCTGCTCAGAGCCATGGAGCAGAGACCACCTGAGGTAAGCCTCGCACAGCAGGCAGAACACACACAGCTTCCAGTGGATCTGCAGAGGCGGAGGAGAAAATGTAGAAACACACACACACACACACGAAGTATACCTGAACACACATACACATGAGCAGCATCTGTATGAACAAAACCATGCATGAAGGAAGCAATCTATTTAATCCTGTAGATCTATAAATTGAGCATCACACCAAAAGGCCCGTTAAGGCCACAGAACATGCACACATCCACACACAGTTTTAACACCTACTTTAGATTGATCTATCATTGTTTGTGACCGTGTGCAAGAAAGTTAAAACAGTTGAGGTTACTCACATTCAAGCTTGTGTTGAACAAAATGTGTCTGAACGCCTGCGTCTTACACAAAATGGCATCAATCAGGATGATAACTGGGTCATATTCAATGTATTTGTCCACTGGCTTCTGGCACGACTCCTGGAGATACAGACACACAGGCAACGTCAACTCCAGCTAATAAGGCTACTTAATGACTACTCAATAATATTAAGGAGATTATCCATTAATAGAAGAGCGTTGGGGCATGCTGTCAATGCATTATCAATCTCTGTTAGTTCAACTTTGTTTCCACAATCAACCTGAACAACCAGTCCTGAAGCAACACCTGTAAGGAATGTCGCTGCACACTGACATGACAAATATGACATTTACCTCTGTCGTTTGATTCATTAACTTATTGTTAGCCATATATAGCTACAAAAAGAATTTAGTTTTAGAAAGGAGTGATAAAGAGATCAAAGTTAGGCACGTTACATATTTGAGGCAAACCATGTTAGCTAGCATCTTCATCATCAACAGTAACGTTACGCCAAACAACTCATCCAAGATGTTAACAGTTACGCACACATATAGTTATCTTCAGGATCCCGTTACTGTAATCCCTGTGTAACTCCGTTGCTTTTTCGTTACACTCAACGCACCTAAAGTCATCTTTCCCCATGCTTCGCCCTGTGAACTGCTACGAAAAGCCGCTAGCATGCGAGACAATCAAAGCGGAAGTGAGACGGTTCCATACAGTTCCGCCTTCAAAATAAAAGTGCAGATTTGTCAGCGTCTGAATTTGTTCAGCTCACAAATTCTTTCAGGTTGTATGTTTTGTGATTGAAGCTGGTGCTATGCATTTCTTGCGATCCTCTGAAATTAAATGATGTGGAAAGGACATTTAAAAATAGATTCCCCTTTGCTATGCAATTTATTTTTTCTTGTGGGGCTTTATTACTATATTATACTATGTTATACTATACTGTACTCAGTGGTGGAATGTAACTAAGTACCTTTACTCAAGCACTGCACTTAAGTACAATTTTGAGCTACTTGTACTTTACTTTAGCATTTCCACTTAATACCACTATATACGTTTACTTCAGGCCTACATTTCAGAGGGGAATATTGTACTTTTTACTCCATTACTTTTCCTTAATGGCTGTTGTTACTCGTTGTCAAGCTTAAAAAAATACAAGGTATTGCTGTCAGTTAACCTACCCAACTGTATATAGGCTAATTAAAAATTAGCTCTACCTGATTCAGAGAAAATTCTGCTAGCACATTAATGCGTTACTAATAATAATCCAACAATACAGCACTAACAGGAGACATTCTGCTGCCTAATGAGTACATTTACTTTTGTTTAAGTACATTTTACCACTAATACTTCTTTACATTGCAACACATTACACCCTCTAATATAATATAATATAATATAATATAATGTAATATAATGAAATTAGTGGTAAATGAAAAGTATGGTAAAGGATGGACTCCAGAATGCGATAATTATAACACCAGGGTCTAATTAGACAAAAATCATTTGTATATCCCATAGAGCAGTGATCCGTTTGGTAAAGTTTGCTAACTTACCTAATTAATTGTAGTCGGTTTTGAAGCTTGAAATTTGTTTAGTTTGGTTTTAATTTGAAAGTTATAACGGAAAAGGGTTTTGTGTGTTCTGGCTTGACACTGGAGGAACCGGTTTGACAGCCGCAGAGTATGTTGGGAAATGTAGTTTAATCAGCCTCTCCGGCTGCGGTCTTCGTGTTCGCCTCCCGTTGACTCGCGCGTGAGGGGGGCGTGTCCGTTTGGTTTGGTCGAACTGCAGCAGCTTCCGCTCTCTGGCGTCACACATGTAGCACAACATGGCCTCTGCCAGCCGGGCTGTTGTTGTGGTAGCGCTCTCACTACTGTACCTATGTCGAGCAATCTTCTCTTCTGAGTATTTCTCCACTCTCACTTTGTTCAACAATGAGCTCCACAAGCAGGGATGCAGCTCGCTGTCCGAGTGGGAAGAGTACGCGGCTGACTGCGGTAAAGTCTCTCTTTTCGCTGTTACTTTGCCACGTCCTCCCCGATTCAACTGTCACCGTGTAACCCGGCTAGCTTAACCGTTTGTAAGCTAACGTTAAGGGGCTAATGACAACAAGCGGTGACAGCCCAGAAGAGACAACTAAGATAAGATGCTCTTACTACCGCAGAGGTTAAATGGGATTTGAAACCAGAAATAAAAGAAAGAGAGTAGTAACGCAGGAAGGAGTGTATATTGATGTGTACATAACAGTAAGGAAATTAAAACTCAACGAAAAACTAAATTACAAACTGCATACTTTAGCTTACCCCAAGAGGTCAACACCAAACTCCGGTCAAAAAACACCTAATTTTGGTGTTGCCTTGCTCGACAGTAAAAATACATGTATAAACATAGCATAACTGAAACATTTTTCTGATGGCAACGAAATGGCAAAGGGTTCTGCCTACAGCTGTTGCACCCAGCTCTATAGTTCTATCAAATCACAGCTTTTAGGAAGGGAATGACAGGTGAACTGGTTGTACAAGTTTACATTCTGTCGAGGTTACTGCTGCTTGGTTCAATGCATCTGTGCTGAACTGACGAGATATTCTTAGTGATTTGTGAAATATTTTAAAGCACCATAGAAGTTTTCTTGCATGTTTTACCACAAGTGTAACATACGTTTTGACCTTGTTAATGTGTTTTTTTCCTACCTCCCAGGATATCAGCATGTTCAGTTTAATTCGTCTCACTGAACACTGAGTCACACCTTTTATAACTATATAAATTATAACTATGTAAACTGACTTTAACATGCAAAAATACTAGTATGACTCTTTAAGTAAATCACTTTTTAAAATAAAAATGCAAGTTTAAACTGCCAGGATTTCAATGGAGCTTGGTGTGTGGTTCTCTCTATAGGGTGATATGTTGAAATGTTTTTTTTTAAATGCTCAAACAGTGCAATGAAAAGCTGTCAAAGAATCCAACATCATTTGAATTAAATGATTCAGTTACTCCTTAGCGAATTGTCTTTTGGTCTGAAGAACTGCGTGGTGTTATTTAAACCGCATTGCTGACATGCCTTGTTGGTTTGGAATCCACTATGAGTGGGGTCAGATCTGCTTGGCATCTGAGACATTTTTTCCTTTGAAATATAAGACTGTTTAAATTTAACTTGAAAGACTAATGGTTTGAAAAATGTATTCACATACATATAATGACCTGAAATACATACATATATTAACTATTGTGCTAAGTGCTTCCCATTATAAATTCTCAGAATATTTGTCTTTGCAGAGTCCTCAATTTTACAGTTGGAAGACCCAGACTGTGAGGAGGGAAGCAACCCGCCCTGCGAGTCAGTCTTCTCACTTAACGCAGAGAAGATCCTGGTGAGATCTCAGACACACACACACACACACACACACACACACACACATTGATAAGATCTACAACCGCCAACGGTTTCCTTTGTCCAAACAGCTTGTTTTTATCTTGTTTTTTATAGCACAACACTGCGCTATGTGCTAAATATCTGTGTGACAAGCACTCCACTCTTTCATTTTTGAATCAACGGAGAAACCTTGGCTAATTTCCCCTGTATTGTTTATTAATGTTTGAGTTACTGTAATTTATGGATGAAATATTACACTATGCTCATGTTTTAGTTTGATACACATTCCTCTGTTCTTGGTTTGATATCTTGATATTATGATCGACAGTTATGACTCCCAGAATCTCTTTATTTCGGAGGAAAAACAAAGCAGGAGTGCAAATGATGAACAAACTTAGTGCATACTGATTTATTACCAAGCTGAAAAGAATCGACGAACTCCTCGAGTTGACAGCCTCAGTTTAGGTGTGGTCAGAAGTGTGCTCTCTTGCCACACCCAGCGGTGATGTCAGAGGGTACTGACCCCACCCTGAGTGCACTGCTACATCACTGCTGCAAGGTGAGAACCACTGGAGGTCAACAAAGTCTTTGAACTTGTATTTCAAATTCAGAGCAGTTTCATTCTCACAAAAGCCTGACAAGTGAAAAAAACTGTAGTTTACACATCTGAGTATTCAAGAGAATATCTTCCTTAGTGACTGAGTGTGTCATTTTGATGATGTTGCTACTGTTACTTGTTATGTAAGGCTTTCTGATATATTGTAAATGTGGCAAGTGTTAATCTTGTCAGTTGTCTTGTTGCTGTTTTGGAAACCAAAAATGCTGCCACGGCAACATTTGCATGCTGTCAGATTTGCATCGTGTAATGGTGTATGCATTATGTCATGCTGCCATTCTCCATTTGGGATTACACAATAAATACAATGTGACACTTTGAGAAGGAGAGAAAACACAGAATATTTATTACTACACACAAGAATTTGCTTGGCAGCAGTAAGCATCCTTGACATTTGAAAGGATTTTTTGCTCAGTATAACCTTGAGAGATGCTGGAAAACTTGTTAAAATCCTTTTTTTAACTTAACAAAATGCCCTTGACAGTTTTTTAAATTTACAAATATATTAAATATGCTTTTTTTATTTAGGAAAGTCTAACTGGATTCTAAAATTTTAAAAGAAACAGAAAACACAGGTTTTTAGCTTTTCCACCTTTGAGACTCACAGCGTTATATTCTGTGTTCCTACTCCATTCGGTCGACTTGTTGCTGGCTTCACACAGGAAACCTTTATTTAGTTTCCTGTGTGCCAGTGCTGTCTCTTGATACATGTCTCTTTTTTAACTGATACGTTGTTTTTTCTCTTGTCTCCCATCTTTCACAGAACCAGGCCAAGTTGTTTATAGAACAGAAAAAAATCCCCTTCCCCGTAGATAACCACAACACAAACGAAGAACTTGGTAAGTTGGCATGTTGTCTTAAATGCAAACCTTATTTATGCTTAACAGATTTATATGAGTTTGCCATGTTTTCCCCAGTTACTCATCATCATTTGTTCTGTCATTGCAGCTATAGGCTACGTTCTGATAGGCAACGGTCTTTATGACGAAGCCATCAAACACTTCTCACTCTTATTACAGGTGTGTTTGCAGCTAGAGAAGCAGATATTCACTCTCTTCACTTAATATTGTGCCACCATCTCACCCTACAACCTAGAATCAAAACACAACTTCCTTTCTTAGTGTTCAAGCCAAGAATATTTTCCTGACGTGTTGTGTCTTTTGATAAAGGGTGACCCAGAGCTGGTCAGTGCCATCTATGGGAGAGGGATAGCTTATGGGAAGAAAAGTCTACAGGTGAGTGCATTTTTTTGGCCTTAATATCACCCCAACTTTTTAAATATATATATTTTCTCTCCAATAGTTTTGTGTTACCTTCATTTATTTCTCTATGCTTCCCTCAAATTCGTGTTGTATTTTAAAGTAGTGTAATTTCTGTTTACCTGTGAAGCGCCTTGTAACGCTGGCTTTGAAATGTGCTTTAGAAATTACTTACTAGAGATTACTTACTTACTTACTTACTTACTTAGCAACCATTAAACTACAGTTGAAATGTGCCACATTAATTATGAGCAGCCTTTCTTGTCAATCATTAAAGTGTCTTCAGGTCCATAAGAGCATTTGCAATGTCATGAACCAAATAATGAAGTTATGACTAAGATATGAAAGGTTTCTTTCCAAAATATGTGTTTGTTTGGGAGAAAATGCTGCTCCTCGATTATTTCTGTGTGTCAGAAACACACACCATTCAGTACTGTGTCGTAGCTAAAGTCAAGGTCTTCAGATTATTCATAGCAGATGACTCATACTTTACATTCCAAGTTACTTAGTGCTGCCTCTGTTTTCTATATAGCTGGACTGCCTTTTATTTGCATTACAAGTTGAATCAGTCACACTAAATCTTAGTTTAATTGGTATACTCTTATTCATGTTGAGTTTTGTGCCAAAGTGGTCTCAAAATTAGATTTATAAACAACCCAAACTGGTATTTGGCAACACAGGGAGTTGTTGTCTGTAGGCATTTTTTGGATGCCTTTGGTTTTATTTGTCTCGGGAATAAAAGGCATCCTGAATTTTGGTGACAGCAGCAGTTTCAGGTGAACGCAGCATGACTCAGTGTGACATCCAATGAATGCAAATCCAATCTGCCAGGACTCTGCGGTTATGGGAGCGTGCCCTCCAAGAAAAAGGCTGGACAGGCAGTTTTTCTTTTTTGTCGTTTTTAGTCTGTTTGTGGCTCTGCTCCTAGTTTTGCTCACTTTATATTAAGTTTTATGTCAACAAAATGTAACTGCCTCGCCCCTTCCTGTGTCTCCACGCCAGGACATAAAGAATGCTGACTTGGCGTTGTACGAGCTCAACCGAGTCATCACCCTCGAGCCTAACTGGCCGGAGGTCTACGAACAGAGAGCAGAGGTGAGGCCCGACCGTGTACAGAGAGAGGTGAAAGGAGAGAGTAACTGTGCTAAAAGTTATTAAATATAGTTTAAGCAGCACTAAGAGTTCGAAGACACACACTGTCAGTTTTAAAAAAATACCTTCTCACCTAGGTTTCACTCTGAGGCTTTTTTTATGGGCTGTTTCCTCTTTGCAACCTTTATGTCTCTCTGGTGTCATGAATCTGACATGCAAGTCACACAGAAACAGTTACACAACCCTGTCTCTATCTCGACTAAGACTAAATGTCACTTAGTGTGTTAAATTTTTATAAACAATGCATCAGACAAATTCGACAACTTTGTGCAACCCAGAGGCCAAGTCAGTAATCTCATTTGATTTTTTAGTCTTCCTTAAATGCTATTCTTCGAGATCCTACCTGTTATTTTGAAAACAAAAAATGTTAAGTTTTACTTTGAAAATACTCAGTCCACCTTTTCCTGCAGAAGAATAGTCGCCCTCTCTAAAAGGAAATGCTGCACAACTGAATATCAACTAGAAATAGTGGATCAAATGCAACATTTCTGTACCTTTTCTGTCTTCTCCAGCTCTATCAGTGTGATTTGCTAAAAAAAAAAAAAGGAATGATCAGGAACTTATTTTAAGCTGTAATGATCAAACCAGCTTTTCCTAAGCTGTAGGCAAAGCAATTTAATAGGGCTGCACCTAACGATTATTTTTGTTATCGATTATTCTGCTGATTATTTTCTCAATTAATCGACTAATTGTTTGGTCTATAAAACATTAGAAAACTCCAAACAGTGAAAAATGCCCATGACAATATGTGATGACCTCATCAAATGTCTTGGTTTGTCCGACCAATAGCCAACACCCAAACATATTCAATTTATTATCATGTAAGACCAAAAAAAAGTGGCAAATTTTCACATTTCAGAACCTGGAACAATCACATTTTTGGAATTTTTGCTTAAAAAATAACTTAAATGATTAGCCGATTATCAAAATATTTGCCGATTAGTTTTCTGTCGATCGACTAATCGACTGATCGTTGCAGCTCTACAAGTTCATAGCAGATTTTCTGGACGTTTTTCCATTTTGTTTTTGTGTGCATGCATCTGTAGATCCTGTCTCCTCTGGGTCGTATCAGTGAGGCTCTGGCTGATCTGACCAAAGCCATCCAGCTGCAGCCCTCAGCCCGTCTCTACCGACACAGAGGAACACTGCTCTTCATTTCAGAGGTTTGCTTATCACATGCTCTGTATGTGCATGTGTACACGCGTGCCTTCGTGCTGCCGTATGCTGATCCTGTGCTTTGCCTTCCCACCAGGACTATGTGGCAGCTATGGAAGACTTCCAGCAGTCTTTAGAGCTAAAGAAGAATCAGCCTATCGCCATGCTGTATAAAGGCCTCACCTTCTTCCACAGAGGCATGCTCAAGGTAAGTTGCTCACTGGCTCCTAATCTTTTTGTCTTTTTTTCCCTGCAAAAATTAGGGAATGGCTGTGTATGTTTTTGATTATTAAAAAACGTGATCAGACTTTTCGTAGCACAAACACCCCATTTATTGTTTTGTTTTGTTTTGTACTTAGGGGGACTCTAGTGCATAATCAGCACCTCATTTGTGCTTTCTATCCCTTTTTGGCCTTTGTTTACTGTAAACTGTTGTGGCCAGTGTCCTCTTACTGCTGGAAACACGCTTAGGGACATACATTTGAGTGATAATCACTTTAAACCAATCCACTTCTTTTAGGAAATCCCAGTATTTTATGGTGCAAATTGGTAAAAACAAAAAACGAGGAGTCTTATCTATGTTACGTTTACAACATGCAGAATTAAGGCATGAGGGAAAAGTTGAAATTAGGTAAAAGAGATTGATATACAATATCAGAGCAGACTGAAGCTCATGATGTTGCACGCATATTGTACGTGAAAATTACTATTTGAGTCGCTTTCTCTGTGGGAAGTTCTGTCTGGGTTGATTCTCAAGTTTGAGCCACGTTTTTGAGAGGTGACCACATCACACCGAGTTTTTTTTTTGAGCTGACCTCTCAGGAAGAGGTTGCTGTGTTTCACCCCAGAGTTTCCTGTGTCTGTTTGTTGCCTGTTCAGTAAACTGATGACAAAAGCAGAGGGTTCCCTGAGTACTGGGCCTGCCAGCTAAATAGTTGGCCGCTCATCTCTGTCTGGGCAGTTATTCCTTTAATAAAAATTATTTTTTATGCGCTGCAGCAGCTCAAATAAATCAAAAGTCATTGCTCCGTGCACCGTGAGGAATGTCAAAATTCTAGATGCCTCTAATTCTGCCTTTAAAATATGAAACATCTAGATAAAATATTGCTTAACTGTTAATTATGTTGTCATTTTGTAGTCGGTCCAGGCCTCGTTTGACAGCACATTCACAGTGTTTGTCACACTTTGTTGGTGATGTCAGATTAAGTGGCGTGCAGAGCAGTGTTTGCAGCTGTTTAATCTGCGGGTTTTCATCTGCAAGGCTCGTCAGTCTGCAAAGCTGCTTCAGTTGCTGTGTTTTACCAAGTCACGTGTGTATGGGGCTTTTTAGTTGTGTTTATCACCTCTGCTAACCCTTAGCTAACCAATTTCCTGGGGAAATCCCTGCACAGCAACTACAGGCAGCTGACAGTTGACTTCAAACAACAACAACGCTGAATATACTGTAAAAAGAGCCAGTAGTACATTCGAT
Source organism: Macquaria ambigua (assembly GCA_008360985.2). Lineage (NCBI taxonomy): Eukaryota > Metazoa > Chordata > Actinopteri > Centrarchiformes > Percichthyidae > Macquaria > Macquaria ambigua. The sequence goes on from VMKM01002400.1 coordinate 19,180, forward strand.
ACTAGTTGTAACTCTGAAGGAGTACTATGGTTGTGAGAGTTTTAAGTACTGTTTCATGATAGTGTAGTCTGCTGCAGCTAGTGCTTGTGGAAACAAAGTCAACATTGCACAATCTGCTTTTTATCAGCACATCTGATACTGAGGCTTTTCTGTCTTTTCGGTGAGAAAGAAAAATAGTGTGAAATACTTGATGGATTTGCACCAGATTTTGTACATACCTTCATGGACCCAGTGTTATATATTCTAATGACTGTGGTGATGTTGACATTTTTGATATTTTCTTCCAATATTTCAACAAATATTGGATGGATTGCAGTAGAATTTATGGTCCCCAGTGGATGAATTGTAATAAGAACCATCATCCCCTTTAACTTTTCAATTAGAACCATCAACAGGTCAAATTTTTAAGTTTATGACCTGCAAATACCTGCAACACTAATGACATTCAGCCGCAGCTGTACTGTGTGTTTTGTGCTAATTAGCAAATGTTAGAAATGCTAACACGCTAAACCCAGATGATGAACATGGTAAACATTGTAGCTGCTAAACACCAGCATGCTAGTATTGTCACGGTCAGCAAGACCAAGACCACTTGTTTGAATTTAAATAATTGTGGAGTTGGACAACTGTAGAGGAAAATTTCAAAATAAAAGAATGTTTGATGGTTTATTCAAACTGCAGCTTGGGAGTCAAGAAGCTTAAACTTTGAGGAGATATTACACAAGGTTTCATGATGATCTTTATTCATTAGTGTGATAACATGAGTATGATGATACTGTGTATTAGAGAAAATCTGTTGCTTACAGCTCATATGATGTCATATGATCAGGGTATTTAGCAGTTGTTTCAGGCTCATGTCCAGGAGCCTTATTACATTCAAGAATCTGCACATTTAAGCCCACAACTCTATGAGAAAGCTGCTATGATGTGCTTAAGGTTTAGGCGCAAAGACAAATATAATAAGGGTTTGTCTATGAGACAAAGAGCAAAGGGTCAAAGCCAATATAAAAACTGAAGGGAAAGTTGTGACAAGTTAACTGACAGGGTCTGGCATCGCTCCATTACTCCAGTGCATCTGCTGCAGGGATGGAAACGCATTTGCCAAACAATTCAGGTTTTTGAAGTCTCTGCTCAACGGGAGGCACCAGATGAACTTGTCTTTATCTTTATCTGTACGGCCAACCACAAACTTGCATTTTCTCCGTTATGGTTTCTGTGTATACATAATATCAAATGGGAGCATAAAAGCAAAACTGTGGTCACTTGAGTCACACTGTGATGGCGTTTGTGAACTACAGTTTGTAGACAAAATCTGGATACATCGGATACGAAGTCTGAACCATCTGCTGAGTCAAAATTTTAAGTCTATCCACATGTTCCCCATTGCAATTTCCTGTTAACCCTTGTGTTGTCACTCTGTGTGAAAAATTGTTGTTTCCCTCGTCAGGAAGCCATTGAGACATTCAAAGAGGCACTGAAGTTGAAGTCTGACTTTATAGATGCTTATAAAAGCCTTGGGCAGGCCTACAGGTACAGCAAGTGGTATTCACTCTTTATTTCACATATTCTGGATAAACACAGTGCAGATTTGTATTTAAGGAATTGAGAGTCCCACCTTTCCCCTCTGCCTGACTAACAACATGTCTGCTGTTGCTCTCTTGGTGTCTCTTCTTCCTCTTTCCAGAGAGCTGGGTGATTTTGAGTCAGCCATGGAGAGCTTCCAGAAAGCCCTCATGTTGAACCAGAACCACATCCAGTCCCTCCAGCTCCGAGGCATGATGCTGTACCACCACGGCTCGCTGCAGGAGGCCATAGGCAACTTCAAGGTAGAGGAATCCACATGGTTGAATCCACAGTAGAAATAAAACAGCTTGGTCCTGCACTTCTCTGTGAGGCTGTATAATATCATGCAATCCTATCTTACTTCTCTTTTGTCCAAATACTCAAGTTACATTTCAACAGCAGATTTAAACTGCCTTTATACCCTGGGTTAGTTAGTAACACAAACAAACTGTAGCATCTACCAGTTCATCCACTTATACACTGTATAATACCTTAAACTGTGTACAGACTCATGTCTGTTTTCAATCCCTTTGGTTTCCTCTCACATTTTCCCCTCCTCCTATTTGACCTCCAGAGGTGTCTTCAGTTGGAGCCCTACAACGAGGTGTGTCAGTACATGAAGGGGTTAAGCCACGTGGCGATGGGACAGTTCTACGAGGGCATCAAAGCTCAGACTAAAGTCATGTTGAACGACCCTCTGCTGGGACAGAAGGCCAGCTCTGAATACCTCAAAGTGAAATACCTCAGAGGTTGGTGTCCCTGCATGCACACACATGAACACTGAAACGTTTTATTCATACAACTGAATGTTCTGTGTTTATTGTCACTACTGAATCCGGTGCAAGTAAACTCGAGAACCTCCTACTCTTTTAAAATGCTTTTATAACGACTGCTCAAATTACAGTTTGACGTTCAAACAAGTTTATTTCATGACAGAGTTTATACCATGGCCACTTTTCTTAATTCTTGATTCTGATTGGCTGGCAGGTGTGGATTAATTTTTAGTAACTTTGATGCAGGTGTTTATTTGCAGTTCTAAATTAGTTAATTATACTCCAGGTAATGACAGCAACAGTGAGGCTTAGCTTAAGATCTTGGAGTTTGTGTTATTTGAAAAACCACGCAAAATGTATTTCAAACGTGTTTGATATTTGCATGAATATCCATGTCTCTGTCAACTAACGGTATATTTTTTTATTTATCCTGGGTAATTTAAATGTCATGAATCATTGTTATACTGTATATATAAAAGTTTGTTCAACATACCACCAATCCAGAACCATCCAGAACTGTTCTGAGAATCAATCAATCAATACAGTTTTATTTATCCCTGATAAGGGCATGTGTATGCAGCAGCTCGCCAACCAGATCAACAGATATACACACAGTAGCCTAGATGGGAAGAAAGAAAAATAATGTTGATCACAAAACTAAAAACATTCAAAAGCTATAAGTTTAAAAAAAGTCATCATGATCCAATATATTTAGGAAAAACCTTGGAAAAAATGGATTTTATGTAATTATTATGTCCATTTGTAAAAAAGGAGTATCCCAGTAAATTGCTCACTTACTTTGGAAAAGTATGCATTATTTTTTATACTTTTATATTACTCTTATGTTTTACTTTTTAAAGTCAGACAAGCTAAAAATTTCATATAACATGAAAACTTCCATTTCTAAAATAAATCAGAACTGGTCATTTTATTTGATATCTCATGTCCTCTCTATGTCCTATGTTTTTCTACCAGAGTACTCTCGCTACCTGCACTCACACCTTGACATCCCAGTAGCAGAGTACAACGTGGACCAGGACTTACCGGGGAACTTTAAGAATCACTGGGCCAAGAACCTGCCTTTTCTTATAGAAGACTATGAAGAACAGCCCGGCCTGCAGCCACATATAAAGTAGGTTTGATGGGTCTGTTACAGCAGATTCACTTTGATAAGAACTGTGAGCTGTAATGATACGTTGCTTTTTGTCACTGCAAATATTGCTCTGATATAAAACCAAAACTATAGTTATTGTAATATAATGATATCTAACAGATAAGATTAAAAGATTTTCTTGGTTTTATTTGAGGTTAATATAGGGTGTCCTCCACTTCACCTCAAGTGTGTCATCATTTGGAAATCTGAGAACTCAGGATCCGTCGCCACCCTAATTTCCTGAGCCTCAGTTTATAGCAATTTTCATGAACTCAGAGCTGAGGCAGACTGTGTTTTGTGGTGGAAAGCTGACACCTGCCATCTTTTTCCATATGAAATGAAAGCTTCATTGTTCCCCAGGCAGATGTTTTTATGCCTCTGACAGGCTGAAACTTGTTACTTCTGTTTTTCAAAGTTGTTTCAGAAGGCTGACAGGTAGCCACAGTACCATCCAGAGAAAACAAAAACTGCACACTTCATGAAAGCTTTTATGAATATTCATCCTGTATGTCTTCCTGTATATGCGGTTTTCAGAGACGTGCTGCCGCAGAACTTTGACAGCTACAGCAGCGAAGTTCAAAAGCTGATCTGCACAGCCGACCACCTGGGAGCGCTAATGCAATATGACACTCCTGGTTTCTTGCCTAACAGGAGAATACACAGAGGTACCACTGATAAATGCCGCAGTTCATACGGATAATTCAATTATTAATAATAGTTGTACAAATACATGTTGTCTGTATTTTTTCAGCCATGGGTTTAGCGACCCTGGAGGTGATGCAGGCCATGCATCGAACATGGAGCAACTCCAAAGTACGAGTCAACGGCAAGACAAGGCAAATGCAGTGGAGAGACATGTTCGACATAGCCGTTAAATGGAGGAGGTGAGTATTGGTATTAGTATTGGAGGTGAGTTTTTTTTCCACTTAACACCCCTTTTTAGCTTGAATACGCCCAGTTTTGTATGTCAGGGGTGGGGGTGAACAGGATGTAATTAAAAGGCATAATCTTCCAGGCAATGTTATAGATATTTCCCAGATTTTTTGGGGGTCTAGAGGACAGAATTTTATCTGGGAAAAGGCAAATAATCTGTGTTGTAATGAACTCTATATAGACCAGGATCAATTGGCAGTATAATGCAGTGACTGGAGACATAATTTACTGACTGAAAAAAAAGATTTAGTGTTGAGTTACTCTTAAAGCATCCAAGTGTAAGTTTGGTTTGGCTAGATGAGAACGACGACCAAAACACCTAAATATGTGTGTTTCCATCGTATTCCAAGAGAAATTAAGTGCAGCTCAGGAGCGACTATGGAATCCTAATCATCTTCATAAAATAACCATAAAACACAAGGGTGCAAAGGAATAAGAATATGTGATTGCCACCAAATCTTGCTTAAACCGTCTTGCATCACAAAATAAAGTCTAGGTGTCCTCATGTGGTCTTTACTGTGTGAGCACCAGGAAAAGTAAAGTTACAACACAGAACTAAAATCTCTAAAATGTTAGATTTCAATCACTTTTGTTCACACGTCATGGTTTGGTTATAGCATAAAATGAAACAAACCAAATACAGACATAGATCGAAGTAGACTTTTCCTACGTCCTTCTGACCAAAGAAAACAAATCACGTTCCACCAAAGAGTCATTAGCTGATTGGATTTCAGTGTTGACAGACTAAACAGGCTTTTTTTTTTTCGTGCACTCGTAGGATCGCGGATCCAGACCAGCCAGTTCTATGGTTAGACCAGATGCCCGCCAGGAGTCTCAGTCGAGGCTTCAACAATCACATCAATCTCATCAGGTAACAACTTGGGCCCTGAGGACGGTGTCAGACACTCTCATCAGTCCCCTGAGCGACTTGAATTTCCTCGCAGCCTTGCTTGGGTTTTTTTTTCTCAACTTTGGAGTGCAAAAACATTTATTTAAATTCCTTGTAATAAGACAAGTTTCTTCAGTTTGCGATTCATCGTAGCCTTGGTTCTGACAAGCTCACTGAAAGCACTTCTTCAGAGATGCAAAATCAGCTTTTTTTTGACAGTATGTTGAAATCCTTTTTTCTTTCTTTTTTATTCAGGGGACAGATTATCAACATCAGATACCTGGCCTACTTTGACAACATCCTCGACTTCATCAAAGACAGAATACTGGTCTACCACGGGTAAATTACACCAAAACCTCATCCAGCTTCTATCCTCTATATGACTTAAAAAAAACACTCATCATAATATTCTGCACTGCCTGAGTTGCCACAGTATTTTCAATTCTTTCCATCACTATCACTCTGCATTCATTGAAAAACTCATTTGAATTTAGAATTGTCATTAATGCTAGCACACATTAGCCTAACCCAGTGATTGCTGCACATTTAGCTTCAGCATGTCTCACCTATATTATTTGACAGCAGTTATGTTAATGTGCTTGCCTTCTGCATGCTGCCAAAAAGCAGGATATGGAATTATTTTTCCTCCAGGGTTTATTCATTTTGCATGAACGTGTTGAGGAAGTGTCTCATGCAAATATAAATAAATATTCTTTCTTGGTCAGTTTCCTCCCTCGTCTTTTTTTCTCGCTGCTTCTTTAACCAACGAGTTCTCGTTTTCTGTCTCAGGGCGTACAACCCCAGAGGACTCTTAGAGGTCCGCCAGGCTCTTGAAAACGTGAATAAAGTAGAAGATCTGCTTCCTATAATGAAGGTAAGGACGAAAAAAAGGGGAAATGAGTTGAGAAGGTGGTAAATATAGAGAGACAAAGATGATGCATGCATGCATAAATTAACTCGTTTTTTTTTATATATCACACACTAAACTCAAGGTCCACTTTCTTATTTTTTCTGTAGTTTTTGATCATATCACATGCTCAGTTGCCATAGAACCAACCATGTACATTGAGTTGAGATTGAGCCAGACATATAGTTGGTTTATAATGTCAAATGTTTTGCTACAAGAGACCTTTAAATCTAGTTTTTTGGTTGTTGTATGTGTTATAGCTGTTCAGCAGTGAAAACCGAGGATGGTTGTTTGTGTGTTTATTTTCTGAAGCAGTTCAACAGTAAAACCAGAGATGGCTTCACGGTCAACTCCAAGGTGCCGAGCATGAAGGATTCTGGGAAAGAGTACGACGGTTTTACCATCACCATCACTGGAGACAGGTGTGGCGTCTGACAAATGAATGAAATGTAATGTACGGTCTGCCTTTTGCCTTTTCTGTGCCCTATATTTACAATGTCAACCTATATATATTTTCTTTAACAGAGACAATGCCAACATGGGTTATTATTTACATTTATTCTGTGCCCGTTTGAATGACATATAAGGATCAAATAACACTTTCCCCAAGCTTGAATGAATATTATGTTCAATTAGAAAAACATAAATTCAAAAAATTAATTAAGTTTGAAGAAATAATGAATGAAATAACGTAATATAAAAGATGAGGTGCTTGGAGTTCCAAGAGCATGCAAAAGTACAGGAGAGTTAAAGGACATTGAAAGAAGTTTCCTGTTTGTTTGGACGATGATGACAGAAGAAGATTAACTGATGTCTCATTCCCACCTCTGGACTGTTTTCTGTATTTCAGGGTGGGCAACATGTTATTCTCAGTAGAGACTCAGACGACAGAGGAGCGGACGCAGCAGTACCAGTCTGAGATAGAGTCCATCTACAAAGACCTCACCGCCAAAGGAAAGGCATTAATGCTGTCCACCGAACTGGGGGTAAGATTTATCTCTACAGCTAACCTTTTTTCTTTTTTGTTTTTGGCACGACTTCTGCATTTCATAGGTAATAGGAAACCAGAAGCAGAAGCATGTTCAATACATTAATTTTGACTATATGTCGAGTTTCCTCTAACCCTCTGCAAATAAAATGTGATAGATGGTTGTAGAGCTGAAAGAATTAGTAGATTAATTGATTTTTCAATTGACAGAAAGTTAATCACAAACATTTTTTATAATCCCTAAAGCGTTTAACTCGACTCAACTCAGCTCAACTTTATTTTTAAAGCACCTTTCATACAAACACACAGCCCAAAGTGAAAAAACAATAAATAATAAATAAAAACAAAAATAGACAACAATAGATACAGTTTTTGAAAGAATGAAAATTACAACAATAAAATGATGAAAATGATTAATTTATCAAGCAAAAATGACAAATGTTCTCTGGTTCCAGCTTCTTAAATATGAGGATTTGCTGCTTTTTCTCTATTTTTATTACTGTGAATTTACTATCTTTGGGTTTTGGACTGTTGGTTAGAGAAAACAAGACATTTGAAGATGTCGCCTTTAGGCTTTTGGGTGAAAAGAGATGGACATGTTTCAATATTTTATGACATTTCTTGAACAACATATCAATTAACAGAGAAAATAACCGTTATTTGCAGCCTGTGTTGCAGCTGTATTCATCACAAACATTTTTTTTTTAATTTGGGTGAATTGATCCCTGTAATTATTCTGCTGGGATTTGGGTCATTGCAGCAGGAGATCAGAGGAAACATGACAAGAAACAGAATAATAGTGAACTGGGTTTAGCAGCTTTAACAGCTTTAACACATGCTCTCTCTCCCAGCTCCCCCTCAGCATCTGACAACAGTCAACACCTTTTACAACTGAAACTCTCTCCTCTCCTCTTCTCTCCTCTTATTTCCCCTCGTCCCCTCTGCAGGAATGTCACAGATTTCAGTTTTTTTTAGACTAAGGCAAACTAGGGAGAGAATTTAATTAATTCTCTGGAGAGCATCACAATCATTTTACAAATAGATCATTTTACAGGATTTAGCAGAAATGCATTTTCCAGCTGGTTGCTGTAGAAGCCTGTCAGACTAACTGCAGTGAAAAAACATTATTAAACCATGAAAGAAACAGTTTGACTTAATAAAAAGTCAGTTTGTTCAACTTTGACTCAGTTTCTCTTATTGTTCATCTGTTATTGTTACTTGATTTATGCTGATAGCTGTGATGGCACCCAACAATGCCCCTGCTGTAACAACTAGACAAGGGTATTGTCTCTGATACAAATATCCCTTTTGTGTTTTGACTCTTGGTTCTTTTTATTACATCTGCAGCCCTCTCTGCTTTCCCCGTGTTGATAAAGTGAAAACAAAGACAGTACACAGAGAAGACAGTTCTGTAGAAACTATTTACAGTTGACTCTGCGATGACCTTTGTTCTTTCTTTCAGGATGCAGATGCCGTGTGCAACCTGATCCTCTCCTTGGTTTATTACTTCTGCAACCTCATGCCCCTCTCCAGAGGATCCAGGTAAGTCAAAACAAGTCAAAACAGCCTGCGGGCGTAACTCCACCCTCAGATTCAGCCAGAAGCCTCTCTCCCAGAAAATTTAAAAAATGCAACGAGTAAGGAACAACAACTGTAGGAGGCGTGGCCTCGTGTCTGCATAGTGTGTGGGTCAGGTGACAAGGGGGAGACTGACTGAATGATTAAAGGGCATTACTTTCTTTATTTATTTAAATTTCATGACATAGTTAAGTCCCAACCAGTTGATTCTATGTCAGCATTGGCCTTTAGGTTCAGTTGTTGGTGTGTTGAGCCATTTTCAACCCATGAAATGCCCATTTTTATAAATTTGGTAAGAAATGTCAATATTAACACCAGCATTGATGTGTTTCATCCCGGTACAGTCATTACATTTAGTTTACAGCTCAAAAAACATGTTTAAGTGTGCAGCACCTCTTTAATTATTTCCATCGTTTAATAACCCATGGGAGAAGGTGAATTTGTGTTCCTCTGTGATGTGCTGGGACGGGTTTAACTGTCGTGCGAGTAACTGTCATTTTAGTTTACGTTTTTGAGTCGGACCCCCTGTGACAAAAAACAATGAGGAAGCCTTTCTGGAGTTTCTGGAGAGGAAACTGCAGGTTTTAGCGCTCTGAACGCCCTGGCTTGATTTATGCTCGAAGAATAGCATGTTGTACCTTTAGCGTGCTAATAGAGCAGCCCATGTTTTAACTGTAATTAATGATACGAGTGGTTTCCTGATCTGCTTCTCCTCAGTGTGGTGGCTTACTCAGTCGTGATGGGGGCACTGATGGCCAGTGGGAAAGAGGTCATCGGTAGGATCCCGAAAGGAAAGGTGAAGATGAGCCCCTTTCAGACAGGCACCTCTTTACGTAAATGTGATGGCATTTTTATGTCTGAATAAGTTCCTGAGTCACTGTTACGTAAAAACAACAGCAAGTAACATTTCCTGAACATGGCACAGCGTTTAATGCCATCAGATTAACGTAAAGGCTGCAGCAGCACAAGGTTTAATACAGAGAGAGATAAAACGCACATCTTGTTCGCCTAATTGAGATCAATGTAATAGATTTCTCGCGTAAGTATCATCTATGCTCCAAGAAAAAAAATCGATTTAATAAACTACAAAATACTGTGAATTAGATGGTTTTACGTTCTCTTGTCAGATCAATCTGTAGATATAATTTTTGCCACTTGCAGCGTGAAGCAGAAGAGTTTAAAAAAAAAAACACAGTAATAATTAGACAACCTGTCTCCCTCTTTATATTTTTAACTTACATCCATGCCAGCTGCATTGATGAATATGAGTTAAATTAAAGTCCCAACTTCATGTCTGATCAGAACAGAAAACACTCTTATTAACCAGGTGGCAACTGTTACATCCTGTGTTATTTTGGTGTTTCCTGTTGACCCCTCTAGGTTGATCATCTGATTGGCAGGCAGCTAGTGGGCTGAGTCTGTATAGGCAGGCCCTTATGTTCAGCTCTCTCTCTCGCTCCATCCTGCTGCAGCAACACCTTTGTGGTGCTTGCTATCTGGTTTTTCAGTTCATTCATTCAGTTATTCCAATAAACTTAGACGCAGTAAACGTCTCCTCTGGTATTGTTATGTTTGGCGTTTGAGCCAGCCGTAACACAACCAGGCGCCAAATATCGCACAAGCACATGGCTCTTTCCTCAAATGTGCTGTCATATCTGAACAAAGCCGTTAGAAACATTTACGTAAAAAACACCAATCGAGACAGCGCGTCATACTCTGAAAACCACACCCACCGGAGAAGAAAAGAATCAGCACCACAAAATGCAACCAAGGGCTGAAACGCAAACAAAATGCCTGTAGCTAGCTAAAAACATTGGATTTCAGCATGTCAAAGGACTATTTTAGCTAGCTGAGGTTAGCTTTAGTTCGCTAAGGAACTTAATACAGCATAGCTTTCTGATTTAGCCACATTCCACTACACAAGTTGTATACTGTCAAAATGCTTTAGCTTAACTTACAGCAATATAGTTAGCCTAAAACTGACATTTGGATATCTGACTCAGGATCCCACAGAGTTCCCATTCTTCCTGCTGTGCCTCACATCAGGATCCACTTTTGTCTTCTTAAAAGCTCAGTTTTTGGGTTCTGCAGCTTATAAAAACTTAGTTCTGGGTTCTTTACTCTGTTGGTAGTGCATCCCACCACACAGCAGCTTTTAGGCATGTTTCTGTTGTTTGCTAGCAGACCGAAGTGACAAGGAGGCACCTTCACGCAAAAGCAAAGTCAATGGAGAGAGATGAATTGTTTTCCCCTCCGGTGTGGGCGGGACTTAATTGCTCTCTGTCTCTATGTCTAAATGACAAAAAGCCCTCACTTTAACGGCCAGTAATGTTACATATTTCATGTCTGAAAAGGGCTATAGTGTGTCTGAGCAAAACAAAACAATACAGTATGTAAAAGACTAGCTGAGGATCAGTAACTCCTATTTTTCTTCTTGTGTCCAAATGAAAGGTGTACATTACATAAGAGCCTGCCTTTTTTTTCTGCCTGTTTTGAAGAACTGGGAAGCTCGGCTGAAATTCTCACCCATGTTCCACCCGCCAAGCAGACAAATTGTTCCTGAAACAAAACCACATCGGGTGGGAACATGGCAGCGCAGAAATGTGATCAGGTGTTAGAAAGCTGAAGTCGAATGAAAAGTTCAGCTGAGGCCAACTTGTTTTTCAGCCAGGAAGCTTGTTGACTGTCCTCATCGTGTTCTGTTTGCTCGACTAAAGAATATCTGGTGATTTGTGGGTCGTAACGCATGAATAAAACCTTTAACTTGGATGAAACAAGAGAACTTGTTATCATGTTAAAAGCCAAAGTGCAGACATGTTGCTGCAGGTGTGGACATGAGAGTTCAAAAGAGAGATTTTCCTTTTCAACTTTTTCATTTTAATGACTTTAGAGGCCCGAAGAGGTAAAAAAAAAAAAAACCCTCCGTGATTTCACAAGAAAAAGCAAAAATTAAAGACAATTTAGAAAGTGGTGGTCATGAGGGGTCCCAATCTTACGACCCCTGACCTCCTGGGTTGGTGTAAACATGGTGTAAATGCTGTTTTTTGACTTGCCATAAATACAATTTGCTGGTAAACAAGGTAGTTGAATTTCTGGCAAGTATATGATCATATATACAAAATAATGAACATCAAAATGAGGTGGAGCTTGCAGCAACAGAAAGTTGGCATCTTAACGTACGTCATAGAAAAGCTTTCTTCAGGGTTCGTACAGCTTTTTCAGAGTAAAATTTAAGCACATTTCAAGCACTTTCAAGGTACCTAAACCAAAAATTTCCAGACTCTCGAAGCCTTTATCATCACGTCTAAATCGTCACTATAAATGCCAGGAGACAACAAACAAATATGACGAGGGATCGCTTCATTTTAAATATTAAAAGATTTTTGGTTTACATGAGTGATTATGTAGACGATGAAACACCAGATTATGTTGAAAATTCAAGCATTTTTCAAGGAGTATATTCAAATTCAAGCATATTCCTAAAAATTAATAATTTCCCAAACTTTCAAGACTTTGTACGAACCCTGTTTGTTTGTACCTGTCTGCACTGCAAAGCAAGAGCAGGACTGGATTCATTCATTCTGAAGAGCGGCTTCCCAAAGCGCCATGTTTAGGTGTGCAGAGCGCTTGCTTAGTAGGAAGAGGGCGGTCGACATGAAGAGAAAGAGGGGAGGGGGAAAAAAAGGTGTTTTCAGTGGGTCCTCTGAACTGTGTTTGTTTAATGTTGTTTCAGCTGGTGGACTTTGAAGCCATGACCACACCCAGTCCAGACAGCTTCAGTAAAACAGCAAAGAGCTGGATGACTCTCAAGAGGTAGGAAGAGAAAACGTTGTCAGTTATTCCTCTTCTTGGCAGAGACCCTTGATTTTAATGTTTTTCTTCCTCAACAGTTTACCAGGTTGGTACCAGAGTCTTCCATCTGTAGCAGAGACCTTCCCGTCTTCCAGAACGATGATCGAGGTTCTCAACACAGACTCGTTTTCACACTGTCCAAAGAAGTCCTAACACGGCTTCTACACAGGAGACAAGTCTGTTTTCAATAAAGTCTTAATAATGGAGCTTCTACACTGGGCAGAACAAAGGGGCTGTCTTCTTCTGCAACCCAAACAAAACCGGACCGAGTTCCCCAAAAGCATCTTCACTTTAATGGTGATTGTTTAGTGTTACTTGACACATTTGGGAAGTAGATAGTGTCTCTTCCTCTTGGTCCTGAGGACTGAGGTGATAATGATGCAAATTCATTCAAAACATTACTTCAAAGAGACTTTTCCTCTATGAAGTGGTGATCATTATTTGGTTTTACGGAAAGCTACAATGAATTGTATTTTGGTATCAAATCACCCCCTCCAAATCCTGCTCTGTTCTCAGTCATCCCCCCTTCAATACCCCCTTAAATACACCGCATTTGTAAAGTTTGAGTTCCTACACCCCTTATACTGGATGCGTCTAAATGCATTGTAGGCCAATGTTTTCACAAAACCTGAATTTTGACTATTCAAATGACAAAAAGAGCTGAGACATTTTGTTGAGTTACTCATATTAATATGTTAATTGGACACCTGTGTCACTGATAGATGTGTGATAGCAATATTTGGCTCCTGCCGCCAGTTAATTAACCAGTTATGTGAACTGGGATCCTGTTTAAAATTAAGTTGAATGTTTCCAGGTGTTCAACCTCCAACTGCAGCAGTCAACCGTCATCATCCAGGTTTTTATTTTCCAGTTATTAATTATTTTATAGTTGAATTTCAGCTCACAGAACACATTTGGTCAAAGTATATAAGGTTTATAAAGTTCAATATTGAGTCAGTCTTTTGTTCTGGTTGCAAAAACACTGACATTGTGGTGCTTGTGACAACACTGCCTTGAATTAAACCCAATATTTCGAGCTGTTTGGGGATCGATGGCCGAGAACATTGGCAGCACAGTTTGGGATGCAGAAGTGATTTTGTCCGCCCTCTCTTATTCTCTGCTTTATAGGCCTCGCGCTGAAACACCCAAAGCACAAAGTCCATCTCATGAACCATCAGCATGAACAATCTTGTGTTGCACAGTCATGCCTAAAATCCTAGATTTAGATTACCTTGAACTTCAAATTAGGATGTTAATTTGTTAATAACTGTTGGTTACGTTTTGGATTGACGCTGTCTGGTATCTAAATACGTTTTTCTTTAACATTCAAGATTGTAATTGGCACTTTAAACTTATTTTTTAACCACTGCTGTGCACACACACACACACACACACACACACACACACACAGAGTCCAGCCTATCAGCAGGGGGGTGAGTTGTGGGATTTTAAAAATATGAAATAAAAACCTTCAGGGCTATTGAATTCCACTCGGGATACTTCTCTTATCGGGTGTTGAACCCCGCTTTCTTTTAATGTGACCAATGAAGGGTTGGTGTTTAGGTGTGTTGGCTGCTGAACTGATATGAGAGCAACAGTCAGAGATTTTAGAGACTTTTCAGCGAGCCACTTGTTGCTTTTTGTGACGTAAAGTCTCGTGGGGCTGAAAAGATTTGTCAGTTAATCGAATTAGTCGATCGACAGAAAATTAAACAGCTAGAAAAAAAAAGATGAATTATTTAAGTGATTTATCAAGCAAAAACACCAAACATTTGCAGCTTCTCAAATGTGAAGATTTGCCGTTTTTCTGCATTTTATGTCATTATAAATCGAATACATTTTGGTTTTGGACTTTTTTGAGGACAAAAGAAACTTGAAGACGTCATCTTGGACTGTGCGACATTTTCTCATATTTTCTGATTTAAGTATTTTGTTGCGTTTTCATTTACGATTTGATATAATAGAAACAGAAGAAAACGTCAGATCATCAATGCAAAATCAAAATCCTCAGTTATTTTGGGCAAAGAAAAAGATAATTAAATATACAGTATTTCCCTGCAGAATTCATGGCTCTCAAGTCTATGAAAAGAGAAAAAAGGAACAACATTTTTCTGATATTTTAGACAGTAATCGGTTCATCTCTCCATTTGTTTTTTATAGTTAGTTTGTAATGAAAATAATGATTAGTTGCAGCCCTGGTTTCATGTCCTTCTAGCTGTGTACTGTGGCGGAGGGACCTTTTAAAAATAAGGGTAATAAGGTGCATTCAGTTATACGTTTAATATCGAAATGAACAAAGGGTGAATGTGGCCTGGTTATTACATAGTAATGTGATTCAAAAAGCTGTGAAGCAGTACATTTCCATTTTAAAGTTAATTTATTTAATTTAATCTGACATTTATGATATAATAATTAAAAATCCAAACCCGAGCAAAAATAAAAACTCCTGAATGTTCTCTGTCATCTCTGACTGTTGGCTCTTGCAGAGGATTGATTATAGATTGGAGAAAAGCACACCACATGTTGTTATCTTCTTTGCCATCATTCCTTTAGCTTGCATTTCTTTTCTTCTGATTTTCTCACGATCTCATGGACTAAGTTTGCTTGTGCGAGCCGTTCTTTAAGACCCACAAGCGTAATAGTTTGGGAGAAAAGAGCTCATAAACCTCCAAATGTCTTAACCATCGAATACTGTCTGTATATTTTCTTCCTGGCCAAGTTTCTGTCTTGTCAGGCTCACAGAAGTCTGGAGAAAACCTGGTCAGAATAAAACTGGATGAAGAGGAAATCCTCACATCTAATTGGCTGTAAATTTTGAAATGTTTGTCAGAGGAAATGTGTGGGTTTTCTGTTTGATTTTCTCTGTAGTGAACGTTTATCTGGATTTCTCCAGATCTCTCAGAGGTTGACAAGATTGAATTCTGGCTTTTCATAATTCAAGGTGATATTGTTTTAATCTGGCAAGCGGGGTAATCCTGCGAGGGAAGTTATTTGATTATTGTAAATGGGACGTGATGTTTACATGCAGCTCATGAAACAAAATACTTGAGTGAGTGATATGGAGGCTACATTAGCGTATATGCAGCTGCTGCCTATGTTTTTTAATAACTCATCAATGTTGGTTTAAGCACAATCTCAGCAGGTAATTCACCTGGAATGATCTGAAAGTATTCAGTCTGTGAACAAATTTCAGCAGTTTTCTTTCTCTTTAATTGCATCTTTTTATGAATTAGAGGCCTTTAATGCTCAAGTATCATCACTGAAAGTCATGTCAATGCTGCAGTAGTTCTTAACTGAATGTCCGGTTTCCTAATTTTGTCATTTAATTAGATCATTTCCACAAAGTAAGAACAAATTGATCTGTTCAATGGCATATCTATTTAATGTCCTGCATTACTGACAGTCAAAGTCCTACACTTGTTTTTTTTCTCATATCAGTGATTGTGCTGACTGGTTGTCATTTTCTTTTTTGCACTGGGGGACCCAGTCATTAAGTGCTATGGTGGGCTTAAAGCTTAAAACTTGAAGGAGGGAATGTTTTATTGAATGAGTGAATGAATGTTCAGCAGTCAATAAAACTGGTTGACAATTTTAACAGGCTCCGTTGTTCTTTTTTGGAAACGTTTAACTTAACAGGGGAATCTATGGAAGCCCACTGCTGCTAAGATGAGAAAAAAACTACATGAAAAATTAGGTATGATATTTTTTACTTGAAATAATATGTCAAAAGTCAGAATTATGAGATATTAAGTACAACTTTTGACTTTAAGAGATACTACGTCAATATTTTGACTTACAAAATTAAATTTATGAGATACTAATGTGTCAAATTATACTACATCAACATTTTGTCCTACTAAATTGAAATTATGAGGTATAAAGTAAAACTAATGACTTAAATTTCTGAGATACTAAGTCAACATTTTGACCAACTAAATATAAAATATGAGATGCTAAGTCAACATTTTGCCTTACCAAGTCAAAATAAGGATATTAACAAAGAACAAAAGACTTGAGTTTGAAATTTTGAGATACTAAGTGACGCTGACTTAGGGAATCAAAATGTTGACTTAGTATTTAATAAGCTGTACTTATGATGAGTATTTCTGTTTTTATCGTGCGTAAATTTTCATGTATTATTTTCTTTGTCGGGCAGAACTGGGCTTCCATACAGAGTGGACTGACTGCACTTGAGCTTTTTGACTTGATGTTCTTATAATGATAAGAATAATTTCTACTGGTACTTTGATTTAACCATTCATACTTAAGATTACTTCATAATGATAATAATAACACTTTATTTATATAACGATCCAATACAATGTGATCTACTTGACTTTAGACTTAGTATAATATTCTGCAACTGCTAAAATCTAGAGAGTACTGTACAATCAGATTTAGTGAGAATGACTTAAGTCTACCTCTCATTGTGAAACAGCACAGATTCTGTTCTTGTTTCTGCGTTGTGTATTAACAGTATAGTTTGAGTCTGCGTCAGAAGTATATCCTTAACTACATTGTGTGTTCATTGTGAGTCCTCCCCATCTACTAGAACCATAATGGAGGAAAATCCTAACTTCAATTGTGTGGATTTTTGATAATATATTTGTAAATGTAAAAAACAAATTAATAATATGTATAAATATCAAATCAAGTCATATTTTCTTGACATTATTTATTACTATTGCTTAAGAAGTGAAGAAAATTGACCCAAATTATTGAAAATGCAACGTAGGAGTTTCTATTCCATTAATCTTTCAAATCAAATCAAATAATCAAGATCAAAAGACCAAAACTAGGTATATATATGTGTGTGTGTGTGTGTGTAAACTCTGTTAAGTGGGTTGTATACTCATACATCCTGCTTATATTTAATGTATGATGTATGATCGAAAAATACAGGTACCTGTACCTGTAGGCTACTACTGTACCAGCTGTTACTAGCCACTCCCATTTTTACATGCTAAACATATGATCTATTTATAAAATATGCAGTGTCATGGATTATGACATTGTCATTAGGCTACATTAAAATGTTTTTTCATTTGTAAATATGAATCATCTTTCTCTCTTATTCAAAAGTATTTGAGTCATTTTTTTAATTCAGGATTTTTACTTGTAATTATGTGTTTTCAAATTGTTTTCTTTCTTAATTTCTTGCAAGTATTAAGAACAAAAATCACCACTAGGTGTTGCATACATGCTGAGTGGCCTACCATACAAGACTTTAGCGCCACATGATTTTGTCACGTGGTCAGGATGCGTTTTAGCTCACATGGCTGTTGGTTTTGCTATCAGTAGTCAGCGCAGGTGAGAGTGGAGCAGGTGATCATGGCAGAGGATGTGGCTGTATCAGAGGAGACTTTAACAAGTGCTCTGACTCTTTTGGTCAATTTGAGCAAAGTTCTGCTGCAGAACGCCAAGCAGGAAGCAGAAGGTAGGACTGATCGTGGAGAAGGATGAACTTGTAGTGACAGACTTCTTCTTTTTGTTGCCAAGAAAGGTAGACACCACGTAGAACATAACTTCTATGCTGAGTAAATTGTTTTGGTTTTATGAGTAATTCGGCATACAGAAGTCACAAATTAGCACTTCATTTTATGCTCTAATAATGCTGTAAGTTACTGCTTTAATTGCGTAAGTTTCTGAAACGGGAGAAGACTAGCACTTGTAAATGTACTCCAATTCGTGTTCCTAAATAGATTGTATATATACGCCGAATTGAAGAATATATCAGATTAATTCGGCTATAATGTTTAACTTTGTTTTATAATATATATATTATTCCCAGTAAGCACAACAGCATAAAAATGCAGGGAACTTAATGGAAGTCCGTGGTTCCATTTTCACTAAAACGTCAAATCTAGCAGAAACACATCTATTAACATACTTTTAAGCTGCAGCTGCATTTGTTGTGAAGCTGTTCACCCATTTCATGAGGCTAGTGTTAAGGTGAACCACGTTTGTCACAGTCACCATATAATGTAATTATAATTCACAAGTCTCCGTTTGAATATTTCATAAATTGGCTACAACACATGCTTGTGAGTTGTTAAAGCAGATCAGTGTGATCAAGTAACTGGATTAAAAGGCCCCTCTGGCATGAAAGTTGTGTAATGTAATCCATGTCACGCTTATTGCCAACACAATGGCATTGCACAAACCAGCCTGATAAAGCCCAATAAAGGCCCTTTTGTTCTCATACAGACTCCCTGGAGAAGTTTGTCCCATATAAGATCACCACATTATTCGGCCTGATGACCGCTGGAGCAGACTTCTACAAAAGGTGAGGTGCTCTCAACACCTGCAGAATCACACAATAATTTGGCCCGTGCCACTGGCTGAAGTATAATCAAGTGAATCCGCCGTTTTAATAAAAATGTTGCTATATCTTTATACTGTGGAGTAATTGTGTGTTTTGTTGCTGTTGAGAGCAGCCTTGGAGTGAAGAAGAAGAGTGAAGCAGAGGCCATTTGGCAGAAGTCTTATCAGTAAGTGGGTATATAATCATATAAGATGATGATGATAATAATAATGAATAAAGTCATTTCTATTTTACTGTTATATTTTCAAAATCGTGGGTTCAGATCATAGTTCAGCTGTGATTTAAAAACAACACTGAGACATGTTGAGTGACAGTTAATTGACATGCTATACAGGTTGTTGTTAGCAAGTACAATAGATATAATAAGATAATAGATAATAATAAGATTTTGTGTGGGTGGTGATGTGTTTAGGGGTTACTAAAGGATTTCTATAATTAATTTAAGTGGAGGATATTTTTCCTCATTCCCTCCAGAGTTTGGAATTTATTTAGATTTGTTATAAAACATTAAAGGGATGAATTACATTTTTATTAAGGCAAACAGTCCAAAAACATAACATACACTAGAGTGAACCCTCATTATGATACATGCTGATAGGTGTTGGATGTGTTACTGTTACTGTGATTGATCACTGTCACTTATTAGTTATTGATGGAAATGAAACCTCAGTGTCGACACCTCTTTATCACACAACTTTTTGTATTTTGTTTTCCAGCCGTGCGGCAGTGAGAGAGCAGGTAGAGGAACTTCTGAAGGTGGAGGTCTGTATGCGTGAAGCTTTTTAAAAATGTTATTTAGTTTTTGATTTTGCATATTATTATTTAAATTCAGCTCTAGTGTTTTCACACAGTAAACAATCAGATTCATATTCTACTTAATCTTAGAATTCAAATTCTTTAGTATCTTCTACTCATGCAGAGTGTGTATAGTTTTACAATATAGTAATAAAAGTAAATGTGTCCACATGGATTCCTGCAATAAATTGGGTCAAATGGCAGTACATGGTCTGTTTGTAGTCTGTGTCATTAAACATTTGATAAAACGGACATAAAGCAGTAAAATTGATCTAGACTTTGATTCTTTGTGTTCTTGTTACCTTAGAAACAAGAGGATTATGTCTAGTCCAGTTTTTGCCATTTTGTTTTACACCAGTTTATTATTCCTTTAATTATTGTTTGTATTTAATTTGTCTTTAAACCAGTCTATGAATGACTTGATGTGCAGGGATTTATTGTGTGTGTCTCTGTGTTTGTGTGTGCAGAGTGAGTGGGACTCCTTCCTGGAGAGTGTGGACAGAGGTCTGCAGACGACGGATGGACAGCTGTCAGGAGGAAAGATAGCAGACAGCCTGAGCCCTGATACTCCGTTCACTGATGGTCGGAGTGGGAAGTGAGTTCACACACTGCTGGACACAACCTGACCTTGAACGTTTGCGGTCTTACCACCTTAATCAGCAGTTTAAGGTTCCAGTTCAGACTATCGGCTAGTTTAAGGTGGTTTTTAATCAACCAGCCTTGGATGGAAATGTGTTTTTATTGTTAATTAAAAACCACAGTTTGGTTGCTCATCAGTACAAAGAACAAATTTTACCAACAACAGTTAAATCAAGTCTTGTTGTGTTGTTGTGGTTTCTATGTCGTGTCTTTAAAGGAGTGTGACTCTGGGTCAGTACCTGGGTCAGGGTCAGAAGCTGCTGCTGGTTCTCATCAGACACTTTGGATGACTACCGTGACGAGACCACGTGGCAGAGCTGGAGGCCAGTCAGGTCAGTTCACCTTCAATCTGATGGTAATTATTTATTCTTATCATCACATCGCTCTGCAAAACTGTGTTTTATGTTGATTTAAAAAAGCAGTTTGCATCCCTTTAGTGCATAATACCTCAAGTCAGAAGTTAGTGGTCGAGACCCCTCCATGGGGTCACAAGATATATTATTATGTTTCCAGACTTTTCTTTAATCTGTACTTTTTTCAAGTGGAATACATGTTTTTTCCTCTTCAGGGCTAAACCCCCTCCCCCAAACAGTGATGGATTGTCATTATAGCTTAACAACCGTAACTAAGCACGGCAGGTTTGTCAAGCTTTGGATTTCTTGCAGTGGTGGAAACTAAGTATATTTATTGAAGAACTGTACTTTGGCACAGTTTTTAGGTACTTTGTTCGCCAAACACATCGGTTAGTTCTCATCCTAAAAGCCTTTTTTCTTGTAATGTTAAATGTGAAAACATACTTTTTGAAATACAAACAAGTATGTAAGCTAAGCAGCCGAACAGAGTTATGTTCAAACCAAATAACAGTCGGCTCTTACATTTTTCCTTATCATACTGAGACTAAATCACTCTACACTGCAATACAAGAACAGTACATGTCTTCTATGTAACGCTTCTGCTGGTGATGCTAATGTTTTGCATGCGTCATGTAGCTTTAGCCTCAGTCTTTTAGCATAATGTCATGTATGTAGCCAACAAGTGCTTACTTAAGATCCCTTTTACAAGATTCTCTAATTTAAAACATGTCAGCTGGAAACATTAAAATGTCAGCCGGAGACTAGTGTTTTCAACCAACCAACTCCTGGAGCTAACGTTAGCTTAATTAGCTAGCTAGTCACAGCTGCCAGGCTTAGCAACAGTATCCAAGGGGGGCAGAAACAGGGGGAAACAGCTAGCCTGGCTCTGTCCACGGGAAACAAAACCCACCAGCACCTCTAAAGCTCGCTAGTTAATAGAAGTGTACACTTACACTTACAGAAGTGTAAAAAACAAAGTTATGTACCCGACTAATTCTTGGCCAGGAGCAGTGACTTCTTAAGCTAAGCTAACCGGCTGCTGGCTGTAGCTTCATACTCTCCGCAGTGGCATCGATCTTCTCATCTAACTCTCAGCAAGAAACTAAATAAGTGTATTTCCCAAAATGTTGAACTATTCCTTTAACCACGTGGACTAAATCTTTTTTTCTGGCTTCAAAGGGTTCCAACATTTTTTCCAAAGTGATTGTCGTCACTCAGCCTCGCAGCCACTACCCATTTACATTTATATAAATAAATTACTGGCAGTTGAACAAAAATGTGGAAAAGCGAGTTTAACAGATCCTCAAGAAGCAAAAGAGAATTCTTAGAGTGGCTTTTAATCGGCGTTCATATTTAATTTTCTTTCTTTTCGTGTCTCTGCAGGCTGTCCTGGAGGCTCGGTCAGTGCGGGTCTTGGTGGTTTCTTTCGGGTGTGTGGAGGGAGCCCAGCTGTGGCTGGAGCAGACTGGATGTACCTTCGACATGCTGCTGGATCCACAGAGAAAGGTCAGGATGTGTGTTTTCACCCTAATCAACTGATTGAAACCAAGTAAATTTGAATAAATAGCATTTGGCTTGTTCTGTAAAATTGAATTAAAACGAATCACATTACAGTAGATTAAATCTGTGTCTGTATTATATTGTCTGTATATTTATATTCATTGCCGATGTGCAGGTGCATGAAAATTGAAGAGGCAACTGTTATTTATGGAAACTAGAAATGGCTGTGACTCAGCACACACAAGCTGAGGGCACCAGAGGATTTAACAGCTGTTTGATGATGTGTCATAAAAGTCCAGCAAGCTGAGCCTCCAAACCATTCACTCTGAAAAGTCAACCGCCAGATGTTAGCAGTCGTGAGATGGAAACCAGGGCAATCCTCCAAATATGAAGAGAGAAGATTTTCCACATGCCACAGAAGCAATCATCAATCAGGATGTGTGTGGAGAGCCCGATTAGGTCGTCCAGCAAATACTTTTCATATTGCTGAATCCAAAGCGGATGTTTTGTTTCTCCTTGTGCTTTTGATTATATAAAACTGCCAAAATGTGTTTCCGCAGAAAATAGCGCATTTTTCTAATACAGTAGGTGTCCTCGTTCTCTGCCACAGATATACAGGAGTTTTGGCCTCGGCTCGTCCTACGCCAAGGTGATAAAGTTCGGCTGCATGCTGCAGTACTCAGAGTACGGAGCTGTGGGCAGAGACTTCCCCGACGTCCCCCATCGCCTGCTGGAAGATATCTACCAGGTACAAACGGACGACACAGCGAACACTTTGACACTGAGCAGGCGCTGATGTATTGGCCTGAATCAGTGACGTAAACCAGGGAAATATGTGCTGAAATGCAGGGCTGGATTTACGTGCGTGGGGACTCTGGGGTTAAAATTAGCTGCTGGACCCCTTATTAACTCCTCGTCACCCCCCTTCTCTGTGCTGTGCATTGTAATGCTGCCTTTGGTCATAACTGCCTGATTCTGATTTGACCAACAAGGAAATCCCTGCAGTCAAATGCAGAAACCTTCAAAGACTTCCTCTTAAATTAAGAATTTTCTATCAAGTAACATTTTTCTTGATATTAGTGCAGCATCTGTCCTATTCTATATTCTTTCAAGATGGAACTTTGCACAAGTTTTAACAACTAAAAGATTGTTTTAGAAAATGATACTTTAGGACTCAATAACAGAAAGTATGACTTGTTAAGATGGACGTGATAGTCTCGCAAGTGGATCCAGTTAAAAATGTATCGTAGCTACAAAGATAAAATTGTGAATCACGACAAGTCAACTGTCGTCTACTTGAATTAACAGTCTTGATTAGTAATAATAATCCTTATATACTCAAAACCAGTCCAGACATTTTATACTTTATCTTTAGTAAATGATCAGGTCGCAAAACAAAAACAATGAACTAAAAGAGGCTCAGTAGAGCTGCAGAGTCTGCTAATAATCCTCTGTGAGAGCACTCCCCTTTACATTTAACTGTAAAGGGATATTGAGTCGTTTGATTCCATGCTAATATAATGTGTTTGTATTTTTTCAGATGGGAGGTGACTTTTTGCTGAATGAAGCAGGGAAGGTCATTCTTTCTCACCCGTCTAAAAACCCTCTGGACAGGCCGGCTGTGAAGGACATCCTGGAGGCCGTGGACCCTGCAAAGCTGTGAAAGACGAAGTGAACGCTGGAGACACTAAGCCTGGGGTTGATCAGAGGTTTAAGTGGTCTCTTTTCGTTTTAAACACATCACTGACACCACAGAGGAAGAGCAGCTCTTTGACTCACGTTTATGACGTCACGTCTCGCTCTCATGACACCATGAAGAGGTGTGACCGATGCAGACCTGTAAAGCAAAGACAACTTGTCTTCTTTGTTGTGTCAGTGTTGTGATGGGAGCATTTTTAAATGATAGTGGTACTACTGGAGTACAATGTAAATTCGAAATGAATTTAATTTGATCTAATATAAATGTTTTTGATTGATTTGCTCTAACAATTTTCAGATCTGTAATGTTAGACAGTTATTCATTTCTCATTATGCATTAAGCAGCTTTGGATTTTGGTGGCCCCAAGTGGCGGTGAGAGGTAACATTTTTAATTTTGGATGGTACAAATGACTACATTCCCCAGAAATCATGCAACATGACGTTAACAACGTCCTGCTTCATGAAACTTAATCGGCTCGTTCGAGATGAGCCAGGCCTGCGCAGAATCAGTGTCCGAAAATCCCGCCTTGATCCCGACTTGCTCTGACGTCATGCACACGTGGGCAACAATAACCTCACGAGATCGAGGCGGCCGCAGTTTTTAGATCCAGGCGCCGCAGCTGCTCTCCACCGACTGCAAGACCCAGGGCATGATGGGAAACGCCTGACTGTCGCCTGATCAAAGAGCTGATTGGCTCTTAATTTTGACCGCATACACCACGTTTTGTAGAAAATTCTAATTTTCTGTGTAATTGTAATATTTAACACTAGATTGTTGCTTTATGTTGTGCAGTGAAGGTTTGATCTGTTAACAAACATATCTTGTCTGGTTGATATGAATAATAATAATAAAGTTTATTTCAGCCATAACTATCCGAATGTGGTCTGCAAACTACAGGTGGCCTACATGTGGATCTAACAGGATGTAAATATTTCTGGGACTTCCTGTATATTCATTGAAGGCTGCTGGAAACTGTCTGACTTGACTGCTGCTGTTTGTCACCGCCCCCTGCTGCTGCCGTCTGATCTCATCCACTTTCCAGACGAGGCCATGTGGCCGCTCAGGGTAGAGGTGAAGGAGAGAAAACTCTCTGCTGCTGCATCCTCCGTTTCTAATTTCATCTTTTAATGCTGATACATTTTTAGAAAAAACTGCACTTTAAGATTTTAATCTTAAATCACAGCAGAAAGAAAAGATATAACTGCTGATCTGTGCTACAGATCTGATCTTTTCATATCTATAAATAAAATATGCACATAATTTGTCATGAACTGTGAGCAGTTTGAGAGATTCCTGATGAGTAGGGCTGCGTATCAAAGCCATAATGCCTTTTTGTTACTGACTGAAATGTGTCTGTAAAAATGTCAAGTACCAAAAACTGGCATAGAATATCTGGTCAGATTTGTAATGTTGTTCTCTTATTATTTGATCAGATTGTTCCTGATTTAAATTTTAAAAATGCCAAGTTTTATTCAGACAAAGTTCTTGTACAGTTGCATGTATTTGGACAACATTTAACATTTTAGAACTTCATCGTCTTTTGTTAAATAAAAAAGGGTTCTGTTGAAAAATTTCTCAAAATAAGGTGTCGGCACTGAAACACTGTTTACAACACCCAGCCCTACTGACGAGGCAAATCTCTCTTTTACCTGTTTAACATGTCATGACTGATCAGAAAATGATACTAAACCATGTCAACCTTTAGTAAAGATTTATGAAAAACATTTACATTCCGCGTTTTATGTACAACTTTCTTGTTTTACATGCTGTGGGACTAACTAACTCAGGATACATTTACATACAGTACTGGTGTGTTGTGGAGGAGGTTGAAAGGGGTTTCAGATGTGAGACTGCAGCTCTGAAACTGTTCTGGCCAGAGACGTTGAAGAATCAGCAGTTCAACAGGGCAGTCACACCCGGTACCAGACTTTGTTAAAATATCTTCAAAGATCAGTATCAAGAGAAGCACTGCTTAATTCCTGCTAAGCCCAAATAC
The DNA here is from genome assembly GCA_008360985.2 of Macquaria ambigua. Classification (NCBI taxonomy): domain Eukaryota; kingdom Metazoa; phylum Chordata; class Actinopteri; order Centrarchiformes; family Percichthyidae; genus Macquaria; species Macquaria ambigua. The sequence goes on from VMKM01002400.1 coordinate 45,124, forward strand.
ACATTGATTGTATTTATGTCTTTAAGAGGTTCAGTATGTGCTGATTCTGAAGATTGTGCCTCCAGCTCTTCATGTTTTCCCTTTTTTGGAAACTTTGAACAAATATTTAGAATTCCAGGCATGAAATCACAGTCACAGTCCTGACTGGTCTACATTCATATCACTGCAGCTGCATGAATAATACAATATTTATAATTAATAATACATGAATTTGTGCGCATTTGAGACATGTTTCACCTTAAAAATCTAAAATACCTCATGGCAAATGTTTTTATCCTGTAAGATTCTGATACTACTTAAACAATGCTACACTTACTGCATATAATAATGAAATTATACTGGATATTTATATTAAAACACACTGTTTCCTATGGAGAATCGAAGACTTCTTTTACTTTTTCAATACAACCAATCCAGTTACGTTTTAAAGTGTCTTTTAAGGGGAAATAAGTTATTACTTTTATTTCTAATGATCAACAACTGGAGATCAAAGTTTAAGGTAGCAGTAAGGTGGTGGGAGGGTAAAGCTATCTTGAAAAGAGTTCATTTTAAAGTGCCACCCTGTCATCAAACTCGCAGAGATAGTTCATGGTCCGATCGCAGTAGTGGTCCCACCAGTCGCCATCGTCCGACGACATCGCCACGCAGTTCTCCCGCCTCCCTCCGTCCGGCTGGCTGGACAGGAAGTGTTTGCGCCACTGGAAGTAGGAGACCCGCGTCCCATCATCGAACAGGTACAGGCCGTCTGATCGCAGGTCGTTGATGCCCAGCCAGACGGGCCAGTTCCCCGGGTGGAAGAATGACTTGACGTAGTCGGCGAGGGCCTCCTGCTCCTTGCGGTCGCGGGGCATCGCCATGCGCCCGCCACGTTCCAGGCACTTCCTGGACGCTCCGGCGTAGTCCTCATAGCTATTGTATACAAGATAACATTTGTATCCCAATCTGCGTCCCTTCTGGCACCCTAAGAAGCAGAGAAAAACAAGGCAGATGCTTTATCGCACGTAAAGAATTAGAAAATGATTGACTTTATCTGCCCCAAGTGGTAGTACCATAAAAGACAGACACAAAAAAAGCATTTGATCCGGTCTTGAAACCTGCATTAACAGACTGTTTTGGCCACTTGGCGGAAGCGCAACAAGCCGTAAACACAACATTGACTTATTATCACCTTATGTAATTGTTATGGTGAATGTAAGAAAACTTATTTTACACAACAGACGCGGAGCTAAATTAGCAGGCATTTGGAGTTGTGTTTGTAAGTCCAATATTCACTCTCCTTTTAGCTCTGTTTTTGGGCTCCACCAACCCCTGAAGGAAATATCTGTCTCTTCAGCTGCTAAATGCTCCACTATGATCACCAGCTAGTCGCTAACGCTGTGTGCTGTTTCTAGGACTTTTTCAGCGATAACAGCTGCCTGCTGCACCTGGAAACGAGGTTGATGAGAGCGGTCAGACTGAACCGAAAACAGAAAAGTTATGAGCCATGAAACAAATGAGTTGAAAGATGCTAAAACGCACCAAAGAACTGAGGGGAACTGCAGAGTCGGGTCATAATTCTCTGGTTCAGATGACTGTGTGTAATGTGAAACTCCCATTGTTAGTATGTAAGTATTGATAAGTGGAGATTTAAAAGTTTATCTGTTTATCTGTTTTTCTCAATGGTAGGATTTTCTTCATTTCATTTTGCACAAAAACTATCCAAAACTATGTCTGGAAACTTTTTCAAGAAGCTATCCTTCAAATAAGGAGCTCTACCCGTCGCCGCTATTTGGATGATAAGTAGATAGAAAGGGTTGTAGCAATCGTGTCTTTAGTTTTAAATATTTGAGCATACATTCAGTAACATTACACACCAAGAAGACCAACAATTTTTGCCACGTTCCTTCATGCATTATTTAATTTCTGAAGATCTTTATAAGCTGACAGAGCTGTGTCTTCTTTGTCTGAGGCCCAGATTTTGCCTGAATGTGACTGGTTCTTATCCTACAGTACAACCATCTTCTGTATTTGCATATTACTGAACATTGATACTTTGATTTTGCATCATGTGCTTGGTTTGCCACTCATGCTGTCATTCTGTGTACAAGCTTAAACTCACAGGTCTCCCAGACAATGAACAGAGAAACATTGATTTCCATGTAAACTCTCGTCTGTAACACAGCATTTGCACCCCCACTTAAATCAAATGGAGAAGTGACTGATAACTGATCACATATTATTTGTTTAATATGATAAATTAGTAGATGTTAAGTGACCTAAAAGAACCTAAAAGTGTTATCTATCTTTAATACTACCCCAGCTGGAGCATCTAGGTATCTATCATGTATATATATCACACGCTGAGTGCCGCACCTCGCAATCCCTGATGCCTTTAATCTCAGGGGCTCTTACATGTTTTCTAAAATGAATTGAAAATATAATACCTGAGATAGCGTGAAAACAAATGCCTGTCTTAAATAAAACTCGGCAGCAGACTCGGATACCTTCCAGTCTTCCCATCTCCTTGCGGTTGTCCTTGCTGTGCTGGTAGACCTCCCGGATGCTGTCCTCCAGCTCCCCGACTTTAGCTGCCACGTTAGTGACGGGGAACAACAAAAACAAAAGGAGACGTGAAAGTCAGTCCACGGCATCCTTCTCTAGACTTTTTTTTTTTTCCCCCAAGTTAAAAAACTATAGCGGCAAATGAAACTCCTGTCTCTCAAGTTGATTGCACCATCACAGTTTATTATGAAATAAAGTAATCCTTTATTAAGCCCACAGCGGGGAAATTTGCAGTGTTACAGCAGCAAAGAAGATCAGTAAAAAAAAAGCAAGATATAATAATTCACATTATTGCACATAGGAAATATTGATATTATCAGGTGAAAGTCAGTGTTGGTGTGTGTTGATTGTAAAGTCTGACATCAGCAGAAAGGGGCACGCTAAATATATTTAATCCCATTCACTTTCTTTCATTTTCATTCATTGTTTTGTTTTCATTCATCTTGCTTCATTCCTACTATAGCGATATCAATACCCATTTTGACAAAATTTGGAAAATGGACATATCTCAACGCTGATTTTTTTACTTTTTAGCAGAAGGGGGCTCCACGTGTATTCTTAATTTGTCTATTTTACAATGAAACTGCCTGACTTAGCTAGATATATAGATTAAAAAAGTGTAAGAAAAGGTGTATGATTGGTGGAAAGGGAAAAGTACATGAAGAAGGAGCAATGTGGATGTAATCTGTAAATTTATGGGAGAAAGTGATCGTCTTACAGTCGATCCTGGACAGACGATCCACCAACTGGCTGACTTTAACATCCAGGGTGTAGTGACCAACATTCAGCTTGTGGATCGCCTGGTCCATACCGGCGAGTCTGGACACTGAGGAATGATAGACGATAAAAAGAAGAAGAAGAAGAAGAACAGGAAAGAGAATGCAGATGTGTTGCATTAATGAAATATGAAATATTACTGTGCTACTTCAAAGTACAGAGATAAGGCTCATAGTTATGAGATTAAGACTAATATATGATGCAGATATTTCCACAGTAATGCCATAGAGTTTGTCTTTAGGAGCTTTAAACCTTAAACCTGAACTGGATGTGAATATGGAGACTCACAGACATAGTTGTATGAGTTTTCAAAGTCTGATATTGGGCTGGTCGGCTCTGGTTCAGGCTCTGGAAGAATATCAGGAACGTCCCCTCTGGCCTTCTTCACCTCTGGCAGGGATGCCTGACACACACACACACACACACACACAGAGAGGGAGAGAGAAATCACAATGTCAACATTTCTACCACATTTAAGTTCTATTGGCTTCTTTGCTCCAAGTAGATGAGATGAAACCATACCCAGCTCCCCCACAACCAATCAAAAACAAGCGTCAGATGCTCAAAACAAGCTCGGTAGGGTTGTATCCAAAATTCATATTAGCCTGTACATGCCTGGACCTGGCTCGCTTTTAAAATCTCAATTTTCTTACAGTAGAAAGACAAAATATTCAAATCAAGTTCAGGTCACTTTGCCAACAATTTCAGATTGATCAAAATGATGAAACAAGAGGGAGTTCAATTCAATTTTTATTCCTTTTAGATTTAGAAGCTCCATGGGTAAGAAAATGTTCTCATATACTGCTGCCAAGATCCTCAAAGCAGCAGTGAACACTCTTGGTAATGAACTGGTCTTATGTGTGATTTGTAGATTTGTTTGTATCTTGCCTGACTTAACCGTCACCTTACTCTTCTCAAACGAGGACCACAGTGGAAATAAATGTTTAACTTATTGTCTCTTTATCCTCAACAACCCCAACCAGGATGGGGTGTTCTTGTGTTTACCTTTTAGTATTGTTAAAAAAAAATCAATTTATCTATCAATCCTAGCTTGAAACCATGTATACTTTGATCAGTGTCAGCAACACCATTATAATAATATGCATCTACATGTTCCCTCTGTAGCTTATGGACTAACTTACTGGGAGATGGGTGTTTTATTTTGAAGTCTGACACACACATTAAGTCTTTAGTAGTGGAAAAACCTGCCAGATGGACCTGCTCCTCTGGGTGGATCATGACTAATAATAGTCTTACTGCTGCAGTTGCACCATTATTATCTTCATGTCTGGAGTATTTCATCTGCCCATGATGTCATCACTTACCAACAAACACCATTCACATGATACTGAATCTTCCTTAAGCAGATTTACTTGCACTTCGGCCATCTCAGCGTAATATCTGGCAAACTTCATCTTAATGCTGTTTATCTTTTTGCTGGATTTAGCTAGACCTGAGTCCCTCCTACACACACGCACAGCACAGAGCATTGTGTGAATGGATGCAGTGTTTTACCCAAACAAACAGGCATGCAGCAGTAACAGCGACATCTCCTGAAAAATGTAATTTTAAGTAAATTGAGTCCATGTTTCAGCAACAAAAAGAACACATTCATGCATGCATACGGTCCTGACCTGTGTTGGTGCAGCGCCGGCCGTCCCTGTAGGAACACACAGACCCAGGGAACATAAACACAGGAGAGCGAGCGAGGTGGCAGCCGGTCCCATTTTCTGCTTCCTAATAACTCTGCTTTTACTTCAGCAGCTAAACTCCCTCCCTCTCTCTCTTTCTCCACTGTTTCTCCCTTCTCTCTCTCTTTTCCCTCCTGACCCTCAGTGCTTCCCTCAGAGATGTGATCCAGGACTAAAGTAAAGCAGGAACATCAGCAGGAATCTCCCATGAGAAATGTGAATGAGAGCCGGTGTACATCCCCCCCTTTAAAAAAAACACACACAGAAGCTGAAATCCCAGGTGTTTAAAAAAAAAAACCCTTAAATCACATCCCTGCTGTCTGGCTGCTGTCTCTCCTCTCTCTGCCTTGTTCGGGACGTCTCGTCTTTCTTGCCAAACAACAGGAAAGCTCTTTGTTTTTGCTCCCACCTCCCATTTCCACTCTTTGTGTGAACTCTGCAGTTTTACATCACAGGTCTCGGTCCTGTGGAAACCACGTATCTCCAGAATGTCAACTTTTCAGGAGCTAAGAAAAACAGGCCCGTTCTAAGCTTTGTGATAATGCATTTTTTAAAGGGTTTTAGTTTAGCCTAAAATGGAGAAGTTTCTCAATCCATGAAGAGGGATTTCATCACTGTGCAAAGGAAACCATGTATCTCCAAAAAGAAAATCAGCCCTGTTCTCACCTTTGTGACGACGCATTTTTCAGCATGTTTTGATTAATGATTTAATTAGCTTAAGAAGTAGGAGAGTTTTTGTAAACCTATAAAGGAACACTTCATCCTTCAGTTCACCAAATTTGGAGATACATGGTTTTCTTTGGACAGCATTTTGATTCTTTGGTTTATCTAAAAACTTCTAATCTGGAGATACAAGGTTTTCACACATATCCAGGCAACCATCAGTGTAAACAAAAATGCATTATACTGTCAGTGAAACATCTGTATAGTTTCACAGAACAATCCCATCTCAAAATCCACTCTGTGTTTTTCTCGAGCTTTCAACTGTATGATACGTCAGAGGATGGAGTTTGCTCAGTTGTCATGGAGATGGATGTGTTGACATGTGAGCTCTGTCGCTGTTGTAATTTCATCTATAGCACTTTTAGGACTTCTTGTCTGTGCTGAATTAAATGTTAAGCATGAAAGTTTTCAGCATTCATGAGCTGTTGGCTGAGTTCTGTTGCAAATAGAAGACACTGGATGTCTGTACACATGAGCATACTGTGGTCATAAACACACTTACACACACACACACACACACACAGCCCTTTTATTAATTTGGCTAAATATCAGGCCTGCTTGCCAAGCTTTTCTAGTGTAATTAAATAAATCAGTGTTAAGAGAAATATGGGTCTGTGAATCTGTTCAGGGGAAATGATGACATAAAAAGAAAAGAGAAAGAGCTCATCTGTGTGTGTGTGTGTGTGTGTGTGTGTGTGTGTGTGTGTGTGTGTGTGTGGCTTTAACAGGAGGTATGCCAGTTAAAATGCCACAAGAATCCAGCAGAGTTTCCAGGGAAAGCGACTGAGGCAGAGCTCTGGGATGTGGAGACTGGGAGGAGCTCCGGCAGCGACCGGGACTGGGAGCTTTCAGCAGAGAGGGACGGATGTGTTTGAGTCTGCAGGACGGTCGGTTGCACACACACACACACACACACACACACACAGCTGTTCCAGCACACGATGGAGTCCAAACCTTTTTCCAGACTTCAGTTTGGATTCAGACAAGGGTCTGGAAAAAATGTGTGACCCCTGAAGAAAAATGCTAATCCTTGTTTTGACCTGGGTGGTTGCTGCTGGTTTCTCACTGTGAACAATCAAAGCAACTAGGGTCTAAATCTGAAACTATTTTGATAATCAATTTGTCATTTTCTAAGCAAAAATACCAAAATTGATCAAGTTCCAGCCTCTCAAATGTGACAATTTCCTGCTTTTCTTTGTCTTATGTGATATCATTGAGAGAATAGTTGATAATGATAATTGTATTGTATTGTAAATGGTTGTATGTTGCAGCCTTAAATCAACTGTTGCAATAGTAGAACTGTTTATTTAATGTATGAGGAGCATTACATTTAAAAGCACCCTCTCAAATTTATACCTTAACTCCTTAGTATTGCTACCTGCATGATTACAATGTATGAAATTAAATGAACATGGGTCTGCATTTGCGTAATCATACATATAATAGGACTGAACTGCAGGTTTTTCCCATACTTTGCTCACTTCCCATGGGCTCTCCTATCAGTACAAAAACATGTGGATGACTCAATCAAATTTCCAACTAACTGCAGACCTCTCAGACTGGCACACACTGGGACACAACTAACTCAGTATCTGTCCCTATCAGATCAGTTCTTTTTGCTTTATAAAGAGGACCCATGGTTTTATTTTTAGTTTAATAAAGTGTCATGTCTGAGGAGCAGGCTGCCTTATTAGCCTGCTAGACATAAGGTAACACACTATTACACAATAACAGTCCTGTTTTTGTTTCCGCTGTGATTTCAATACCGTGCAATGATTTTCATTCACCCAAACGTTTGTTGGAAAAAATTAGATGAGAAAGAACACAAGGCAGCCATTCAGAGTCTGGAGGTGTTGGGTGGTGCTGCAGGGAGGCGGCTGGACTGGACAGAGGTGCCTCAGTTCAGCGAGGGATGATGAACACAAACATACAGTACCTTAAAGACCAACACTGTTTATGGCTATTTTGTTCTGATGTGAAATATCTTAACTGACCGGTTTAAAGAAAGATAATTATTAATATTTATTGCTTTAGCCACACTGTAAAACATTGCAATCTAGTTCAACTTAAAGGGGAACTCCCTGACTCTGATAAATTGCCTCAAGTGATGTCACTTGAGTCAGCGTCGGTTGGGGCTGAAGACTACAAGTTTGAAGATGAAAAAAATCTGGGAGTGTGGAGTTTCTGTTTCTCTCGTCTCTGCTGGAGGCTAACAGCTTGAGGCTACATTAGCTGCTACTAGCATAACACAACTGAATTTTCGAACAAACTGTCGACGGTCAAGTTGCATTGTGGGTAATTTAGGATCCAGGTTTTGACAAGGAAGAAGAATGCGTGGAATAAAAACAATGTTATAGGAGTGCAATGCTAAATCGGTGTAGTACTACTGTAGTAAAAACGTAAGTGCCCCTGCTGCCTTAAAAATGTGAGACTTCCCATGACTTGTTATGATGTAAAACCAAATAAGTTAAAAGAATACAGTTCGTAATATGCTTTTTCGAGATGTCTGCATGGTAAATATGTAGCTAGCTTTGCTTAGCATAGCAGAAAGACTGGAAACGGGTAAACAACTAGAATGTCTCCGTCCAAAGCACCACCTGCACCTCTTAAGCTAACTAATTAGAAAGTTATATCTTGTTTGTTTAATTCGTACAATAAACCTTAAGGTAAAAACGACAATTCTACGTTTCATGGGGGGGTTTGTGTCGTGACCATTTCTTGGTCAGGTGCAGTAACTTCCTGGAATCTCCACTGTTACCATTGGACAAAGCCAGGCTAGCTGTTTCCCCCTGTTTCCAGTCTTTATGCTAATCTAGGCTAATGGGCTGCTGGCTCCTGCTACATATTTACATAATACGAGAGTGGTATTGATCTTCTCACCTAACTCTCGGCAAGAAATTGAATACTCGTGTTTCTCAAAATGTTGGAACAAATCCTTTAAATTCACTGAACTTTAGAACAGATTTACTTTTCCATTACATTCTACAGAGTCTGCATTTCATTTGTTGATTAGTCGACAGTTGATTTCACAAAATGTATGTATATTTTACAGTGCAAAATTTTATTTTGTTTTGGCATGGATTTGCATTTAATCTGGAAGTTAAGACAATCATGGGACACTAAAACTATGAAACCCATAGTGATCATAATAAAAACTGTATAACATAAATCATAGCAGAGGTGGATTGGACCACATCAGGTTTTCAATAAAACACAACCACCCGCTTCATATGTTGGTGTAACTAAGGTAGCCTTGGCTTCACCAGCCCTATGTTAGCCTTCACAACGTGCATTATGTATGAAACACAGTAATGCTCTTCCTCCCTTAAATACACACAGTAGAGCAGCTGCTCTGCGCCCAAATGAGGCCGTGGATTGATTCTAAACTGGGCCAATGTGTTGTTTAACTGAACAGCACAAAGTTTCCTCTGAGCACCGGACATCCTTCCCTCCTCCTCTCCTAACAGCCACTTTGGATCTGGTAGAAATTACAGCTGGAAGAATTGATGTCATGGAGCCGAGAGGGAGGTCAGCAAGAACGCAAACAAGCAGGCAAACAATCTTGATGTTAAACCTGAGGAAAACCTTGACCATCCTGAAGTGAAAGCTTTAGGTTAATAGTACAAATTTTGCCTTCAGTTTTTCTCATAAAATAAAAAATGTAATCAAATCCATTATAGACTGATGCTGCATTTGTAACTATCAGACACACTACTGTAGTGACCTTCTCTTTCCCTCCCAGGAGAGATTCAGCAGAGACTGTATTAACGTGGCCTTCATTAAATTTGGAAAATATAATTTGTGGGTGTGATCAAGAACAAAAAAGGAAAGGAAAAAAAGCTGGGACACAGTACTCTGCATTAGAAAGGAATGGGGTTTGTGTCCAAAAACCTTTCTTGTTTTACATAAAACAGAAAAAGACAAGAGACAGGTTTGACTTTTATGTATTTACTTCCTTCCAATCCGTCACTTAAAATGCATGAGTGCAATATACACGTATAGCATAAGATACAATCAGCAGATAAATATAAAATTCAGTAAAATAGTACTCTAGTCATGTAAACTGGATTTTAAATCTATGACACAAGTGGTACAAATCACTACATGCCTGCCTGTTTACCTAAAACACAACGTTTGAGTGCGTCTTATTTTCATTACAAATGCACACAAGCTTTGCTCAGCACTAGTTTGAGGTCAAAGGTGACAGTTGGGAGGGGCGGGGTGGTGAGGAAATCCATACAGGACATCTGTCCTAAGTTTGAGCACTTCCATGGCTGTTCTTCTTACCTTCTTTTTGTTTTAAATACACAAGAAAGGACAACAGTCTGGTTTCCACTTGCTGAAACCCACCATCTAATTCAATGAATGTGTGAAAGTTGGAAAATACATTCTGCTATATTCCTGTGAAGTGATGCAATGGTAAAATTCCATGATATTCCAGGAATCCCATAACCAGTAGGAACACTGTCTGTAGTAATTGCACTATGTGGGTCAGGACTGCAGTACTGAGCACTACTTCACCTCTAAAACTCTTAAGATTTATAGGAATATATAGGTACGTATAAATAAAAGCACATTGGAGAGCAAAATCTTCATAACAAAAAATAAAATTTAAAAAAATGGACGAGTGTTTTAGTGTTTTGCACAGATGACAATTTGACATGCTTATGGCAAAAAACAACAATTCCTTGCTTGCTAGATTAGTGTCTAAATGTAACATGTGAAGGCAGCCAAGTCACACCATTACTGTGCATTCACACTACAAGCAACGTGATCAACAGTTTACCAGGGACGTTTGGCTAATGTGTAGACCAGTTAACAAACTTGGGATTGGCCAATACAAATCACTGGATTTCCACACTACTTTCTCCCCCTGCCACTTAGAATGTGTTTTCATGTACCATAGCTCTTAATAGCGAGTGTAAAATTGGTTAACACATTGTAACAGGCATTTCCCACTTCTTTATACACTTTTATTTGAAAGACTACAGGGTAAAGAAAGATGTCAACTATCCTTGGAGAGCAGTTGCAGCCATAGCTAGGGTTGGTGATTAGCTCTTAAGTCATTTAATTTGGTGTTTCCTGCTTTTTTCCCCCTTTTTATTATTGTGGCTATAGCTAGCTAGCCATGTTAACAAAACATTGTACCATTATGAAAGGCAACACCAAAGCAGGGAAAACTACATGACTTGCCAAAACAGGTAAAAAAAAAAAAAAAAAAAAGTAAGCCAGCAACATATCCTCCATTTACACCTGTCACTTCAAGTGTTTCATATCCGGACAAAATCCAGATGCAATGTAATCCACTTTCATTTACACATGGACACGTATATGTGTCTCGGTTAGCCACATCACAAATCTGTTAGCATAAGCCTTGGTTTTTCCAGGTCTAGCTAGTTACAACTATCTAACACATGGATGAACTTACACCTTTTTAACATTTGGCTAAATGCGTCTCAAACCGCAATTGGATTTCAATCCGTCTCAAATGTTGCATAGTCTTATTTATGTTTAGCTTTTGTGATATTTGAGATCTATCTGTTGCGCATGCAGTGACTAAGTATAATTGGGATCATCGATGCAGTTCCAAACTCAAGTCAGAATTGTGTAACCTTTCAACCAAGCTGATCGCAGTGTGAATGCACAGCCAGGGAGAGAGCACACACAATCTGTGAGGCTCAATCCCTGCTGGCAGGGGGTGTCTGGAAAGAAATCTAAGAGATTCAACCCTAGTCAGAGAGTAGAGGGAGCTTATCTAGAGGGGGAAAACACCAGCACACAGGCGGTGAGATAATGTCTAAACAAGCCACTGAAGATAATTACAAGAACATAATGTGGTCATTTTAAAGACTGGTGTTTGTTAAATCTAGATGTGGATGTCTGTAGTCATGGCAGTGTGGTCCTTCTTTAGAGTGATGATGAGAATGATTCATTCAGAGCGGTGACTGGTCTCGGCTGTGGTTTACCAGTTGTCTAAGAAGTCGAATCCAGTCTTCAGGATGTTGCTGCTTGTGTTGAACTGAGGGGTGGGAGCGAGGGGCCAGAGGGTTGGGGGAGGGAGGGAGAGAGAGAGAGACTGTGTTAAACACTGTCAAGGGCTGGAGACGCAGTTCACTATATTATGACTGGCTGTTAGAATCAACTGGTATTCATAGGTGTCTTTGACTCTTATACTACATATGATATGGTAGACAATGCACTTAAGCGCTGCATGACTTGCTTTCAGTTTCTGGACTTTTAATTTCCCCACATGGGTCCATGAAGCACTGATGATACAGAATGACAATCACCAAAACTGCCCAATGGACGAGTTACCTGTCATAACCTAATATTTACAGATACAACAAGACACAGACCATAACTAAAAGAATTTGTGTATCATTTTTTCCCTTAATCTGGACTGAGTGAACCGAACTACAGGTCTGAAATCGACCTTTAGAAAGTTTGGACTGGGTCAAGAACCATCACCTATAAATATTGGCCCAAACAAATATGCTGAACTTGATTTTACAGAATGTTTTCTGGCCACATCCTGGTGTCACAGCAGGTATTTGCCTTTTATTTTCTCTGTAGACATATGCAATGTGATTTGGGCTTTGAATCCATCACTGCTGCATTTCAGAATATCCAAAGAAAAATGTTGTACTTAGAAACTGTGCTCATGTCACTCTGAAAATTTTATCTGTTTCAGAACTCACCTGGGCAAAGGTGGGGCTAGTGGATGAACCTTCTTCCCCTTTCTCTCTCTCCACACTGGTGGGGTGGTTGGAGGGCTTGGACATGAGGCTGGAGGAGAACACTTCATTCAGGGTGTTGCTGACCGACGGCAGGGTGCTCTGAGATCGCTCCCAGCCTGCGACTGACGAGGACACGCTGACGGGCGGGACTGGGTTTGGCGAAATGGAGATGGATGCTGGTGTAGCACTAACAGCGACGGGGACAGGGGGCGGTGGAGCAGGAGGTTTGGGTGCTCGCTGCTTGGTGGACTTGGTATGAGCTGGAGGGTGGGGTTCTGCTGCCTCAGGCTCCTTGGAGGTGACAGATGTCTCCTGTAGAAAACAACAATATTTACTATTGGCATTTTCAGAATCAATTATACAGTTAATAGATTTTAAAGGATTGTTTTTTACATTATACACATGTTTAAGATGACTTAGTACAAAAAGAACAATTGTTGATGTTGACGTTTCCTTTAGGCTTCTTGTAGGAGCATGGCAAGCTATGTAGATGGTTGATGGGGCTGTACGCCAAATCACAGCGACAACAAATGTGCAGGAAAGTAGAAAAGGAAGAACAGCAAAGTAGAACATTAGTTCAGAAACTATCTAGACATCATTGTTGCTTTTTCTGACTGCAAATTGGCTGCATACGCCATCTGCTTCTCTGACACTTGTGGAGGCTTCACAGATGCCAGTTATCTCAGCTTCAGGCTAGATTCTATTTCAGGATACACAGCTCGATAAGACAAGTGACAAGTGTTGGGGTGGGAACTTATTTTCAAGCTGTTGTTTGTTCGAAACTAATACAGACCAGAAATGCAATGCTTATGCCAAAATATATGAACAAAAATGTTTGGCAGCTGTTAGTTGAATTGAAAATGCCACCACATAGTGAGAAACACCGACGCTTACCTGTCGGAGGTAGGAGGGGAGGGATTTCTCTCCTTTCTCGAGGGATTTGATCTGGCTGGGGGTTAGGGACTGGAAGTCAGCTTGCTCTCCTTCGAGCCTGGACCTCTCAGCGCTGATCTTCCAGAAAGATGACTCTTCCTCTGGCCTCCGTCCCTCACTGACAGACACCTTCACAATCCCACAATAACACATTTAATTCAAACTGTCCAACGATTAGGGGCTGTATTCATAAAACGTACAATGGCGTAGTCTCTATGAATGAATCTATGATGAGTTAAGTGTTTCCTTTCCAGTCAAAATAGACAAATTAAAACAACCACAGTACACTCCTTATCATACCTTGGCTCCTGGTGTACTCTTGCCAAGCTGGCTGGAAAGAGGAACCTTTACAGCCTTTGAGTCTGCCTGCGAGGCTGAGATCCCCTGGTCTGCAGAGCCTGATGTCAAGCTGAATTCCAACTGGCTCTGAAAGACGGGAGCAAAGTTTACAACAATATCTCACAACTCAACTGTGAATTTCGTACCGAAAAGGGTATTTCCAATAATGCAATTGCACATATTAAAGAAAGGATAAAAATAAACCCATTTGCTTGCTTGTAATTACAATATATAAGTCCTGAAATGACACATGAATTGCCAAACATGTTGATAAGTAATCATTTAATAAATTATCAAACAACAATACCAGGAGGATGTGATCATGTTCTGTTTTAGATAATTGAAAACTGCATATTTTGGGGTTTTTAGATGGTTGGATGATGGAATTTGAAGATATCTCATTGGGCTCAAGCAACTTGTGATAGGCATTTCTCACTACTTTTTGACATTTATAAAACACATTAAGCGGTAATAACATAAATCGTTAGTTGCATCCCTTCAACATTGTGCCAAATTTCTTCCCATAGTCACTTGTGTCAGACTCAAACTTAACCTGAATATTGTTTTACCTTTGTTTCCCATGAGAAAGGGGCAGAATGCTCATCTTGCCAGGTAATATCCTAAACAGAAACACACAGTGTAACAGTCACAATTTCAACGAACACACTCAGGGCTTTCTTTAAACAATAAAGTAATGTAGCTTATACTATATATAGCGGAAAGTCTACATTATTTACATTTTACCTATTTAAAAAATAAAAGAATAGCAACCAAAAACACATATTTTCTGGGACACCCTGTATTCAACAAATTATTATGGCCTTGTCTACAAATAGAAGCCTTTATAAGTATATCTAACCTTAGCCCTAACTATAATTTATCTATTTAGCTATTCCTTGTGGTTGTGACTAAAATTCACCTTTAGCTAGCTTAGGTATCAGGTAGCCACTGTGACGTCTACCAACATATTTCAACGGCTACGTGGCTAGTTAGCAACGATGACAACACAGGCTATTCGACATCCAAAACCACTCACAAAGCTATTTAATATCAATTTAAATGTGGTTTAAATACCTCTTCCCCGAAATGAACTATCTTCTGACCCGTTTGAATGAGCAGTTTAGGGTAACAGACCACTTCTTCACGCTCAACTCTGTGCATAGCGTATCGGGCTCGGATATGGGGATCCATCATCCCGTTGTCGATAGCGCTGTCTTGCTCCTGCGGCGTCATTTTCTCCCAGGACGAGCCGTGCTTGGCTTTGATGTTCTCCCTCTCCTGCATTATTTTCTTCGCCATGGAGTTGATGGAGGAGAAGTACTCGAACTTCTTTTCCTCCATCCTGTGAGCGTCGAGCCCCGCCATGGTCGCGGCGGCCATCTTTAGCTGCTTCCAGCTGTTGTTATTGTGAGGAAAAGGAAACTGGTGTTCATCGCAGTGTGGACGGTGGGCGGGACGTCTGTCAAAATGATGTGGATGGACAGAATTAATTCCGTTGTGTGTGTGTGTGTGTGTGTGTGTGTGTTAATGGCGCCATCTTGTGGTCTTTCCCAGCGGGGAAATGTGCAAGGGCTCAGATTGTGGCTACTCAGGTTAGTGCTGATCAAATATAATATTAGGCTATGTGTAGCTGTTGGTTTGCCCCTTTTGTGCCCGCATTTGTGACCGCACTCCCTTACTCCGTGGGCCGAATCCGTCTCGGAGTAACGGACAGAGTGATAAGGTGTCCAGTGCTTATTAAACGGGCAATAACGGTTAGGTTTTTCTTTTTTTGCCACTGGGGGGAGCGGAAACATACGGAAGCCGAGAACGGTCGTGCTTGCAATTCGTTTATTTAATGCCGTTATCTCGAGAAAACGAGCTTTGTTATAACAAAGCTTAAAACAAAAGCTTAAAACAAGTTTCCCCTTGTTAGCTTACTTATAATGTTTGTCAGAGATCAGGAGTGCCAGAGTGACAACTCTAGCAACTGATTTAAGCTGAAAGTGTCAGATCAATGAGTACCTGTTATTGATCATGGCATCAGACTCTACTTCAATCAAGGTCTAACACAGGCAGAGATTATAGTGTGTCTTTCTGTTAGAGATAGATAGATACTTTATTGATCCAGAGGGAAATTTAGGCATCCAGTAGCTTAAGCGACACATACAAAAACACAAGAATATAACTACTACAGAGAGATTTCACTATGAAATGGTATGTGCTAAATGGAATAAATGCAAATGTAAGGTGAATAAAACTAAAAACAGTGCAAGAATAATGATACTAAAAGATAAATAAAAACTAAAGATAAATATGTAAACAAATACTATGCAGATAACATTCATATCGATCCTTGTCATTTAAGGAAAACACTAGGAGATAAATGAACCCATTATCACGAGATAACGGCATTACAACAAATACTTGCAAGCACGGCTGTTCTCGGCTTCCGTAGAAACAAGCTGCAAACAACATTGACTTGAAAACAGTTGTTTGCTGTGGCCAAAAACAATGCTAAGAGAGAGGTGAGAGTGAACCAAAACAGTAAAGTTGTAAATGTTGAAGTAAATGTTGAAAATGCGCCCAAGCCAGAGGGAAGGTGAACTTTTCTGAGGAAAAAAGTCAACATCAGAACTCCTCAGCAGGATAACAGACACACCACCCTGACATATCTCTTTATAAAGTTATTCTGGCTAACAAGGCTAACAAAGTTAGCAAACAGTTGCGTATCCAGCAGACATGGTGAAATCTATACATTTTGGAGGTGTTTTGGAGGTGGAATGTAACAAAGTACATTTACTCAAGTATGTACAAATTCAAGGTACATGTACTTTACTTGAGTATTTCCATTTTATGCAACTCTATACTTCTACTCCACTACATCTCAGAGGCAAATATTGTATTTTTTACTCCACTACATTTGTCTGACAGCATTAGAACTAAGTGAATTTTCAGAAAATTTTGTTTTGATTTTACTTATATTGTGATTATTGTATCAAATTACACATACACATACCATGATAGAAGATTTTATCCATATCGCTCACCAGACGAGCTGCAGAGCTGTGTAATAGTTATAGGTTGCATTATCTCCATAAATTGCAGTGCACTGGATTAGCAATGATTTACAGAGAACCCACAAAATACTTTCTGGTGATATTGATCTATAGTCTACATCTGACTATTTTGTCATCTTTTCTCCTATGATGTGGTTATTTGAATACTATACAAATAGAGTTTTGTAGCGAGTCAGTGTGAGTTTTTCTGTGTCTAAATCAATGATTTATAGTAGGTTAAATGTAATTTCAGTGATACCCGGAAACAGAAATAATGAATTATGCATGAGTTTAACGTCAGTGATAATGAAACAAAAACTGAGATGTAATTTGAAATGTTTTGAACTAAACATGTTTTATATGCATACCCTTTTCCTCGATATATACAGTATATACACTCAATTACAAACACAAGGCAGCCTACAGTCATATTAAAATACAAAACATGAAAAAACAAATGATTCTTGTAATTAAATGCCTGCCTGACATGTAATGTCATGCCTGCCAATTTAACAATATAGGAGAAACTGAAAGAACAGCCCTTACACTCTGCTTTAGATCAAATAAAGTGTCAAAATGCAGATTGGTACAGACTACAGGTACAGAGGTATCTGCAGTCAAGTTATAGGGTCAGGTCCCTCTGACATTCAGCCCATATAGTCACAGACCACAGCAGAATGACTCCTGCGAATGTTAACAGTCACAATTACCACAAAAACTCACTTTTGTTCTTAACAGATTTTAAAAGTTTTCTTCCACATATTGCATTGTTCTTGTGCATTTTAAAATATTTTAATGTTTATTATTATTCACAAATAGTCTACACATACGTCTCCAAATTTGCGCCATTTTCAGGACGTTTTAAGCATCACATAAATAAATAACTCTTAGTGTAGTTTAGTTAGTGTAGTTAGTGCAGCCATGATCCCTGTTAGTCGCATTTTCTATTTGCCCTCCTGTTTTCTCGGTAACTATGCAACTGTTTGCATTTCGCACACTGGATCTAAATGGCATTCTTCAGGCTGTGCTGTGACTGGCATCATGGAGGCTAAGCTTCTCATGTTTCACCAGACTGTCACCGTTTAAACGAGGGTGAATGGCAACAGCAGCAGACGGCACTGTTTTAGACTTTCGTCTGGATGAGCGAGAACACATCAGGTAGAAGATCTCTGCTACGTTGAGTAGAAGAGAGATGCAGGACACTACAAGCATGAAGAGGATGAAGATGGTCTTCTCTGTGGGCCGAGACATGTAGCACTCTACGGTGAAGGGACAGGGGGCTCGGGAGCAGACGATTCTTGGGTCCATGATGAACCCATACAGATAATACTGCCCCACAATGAACGCCACCTCCAGAATGATTCTGAAAAATATGGAGGTTATGTAGTTACCCAGCAGGTTGCCTTTAATCTTGACGTGGCCTTTTTCGTCAGAATACTTGGGAATTTTGGCGCTTTCACTCCTGGAATGGGTCTGTATATATTCTCTCAATTTATTTTCTTTGTGGATAACGTGGACGACATGACCAAGGTAGATCAGCGTCGGTGTTGAGACGAAGATAATCTGGAGGACCCAGAATCGAATGTGTGAGATTGGGAAGGCGTGGTCATAGCAGACGTTCTTGCAACCAGGCTGTTTGGTGTTACAAATCATTTTCGACTGTTCATCACTCCACACCTGTAATGTTCAGATGAGAAATAAATATAATTATATGTATGTACAGCAAATGGAAGTGAAGTTACTTTTATGAACATAGAGGCATTTTATTTAGCTTAGAGCACAAATCTTCCAGCATCCACTACTGGTGTCATTATGGAGGTCCGATGGAGAATCGTGGCTAAATAATAAACAAGCAGGGTATAAAAAGTCATTCTGAAGATTAATAGTTGTGGTCAGTAGCATTTCAAGTTTAATACGTAAAAAGCAAACTTAAATAAAGAAGAATATGTTTTTTGTTTCCAACAAGCAAACAGGCTAATTTAGCACTCTATAAAGGATAAGCATGATGGACTGATGGATGAACAACTATTAAAAAAAGATAAATAAAATAAAGATATTTAAAGATTTTAAAATATTCCAATGTAACAAAAATGTCTTATTACAATTATAAAACCTGACAGTTTGTTATCAAACTGAATCCAGTTTTCACAGCTTCAGTTGCTCAGGAGCTGTGGACCTCCATTATGGCCACCAGAGGGTGCTATTTCACCTAAAAGCTTTTAACATCTTAGGAAAGTAATTTAGAGATTCATGCAGTTAGATGCAATGCTACAAAAAAATAAAGTATGAACAAACAGAAGGAGACCTTCTCTGCTCCAGCTCCAAGGATCATGATCCTGAAGATGAAAAGCACACTGAGCCAGACCTTCCCGATGACGGTGGAGTGGGACTGGACCTTGTTCAGTAGAGAGGACAGAAAACCCCACTCTCCCATGGTCTCTGATCTGATGAGGAAAAGCAAATAAAAATAAAACATTTATTTATTAATAGTGAATTCCCCATTTATCATTACCCGAGTGAATTATGATACTTCCAGTCATCTACAAACTGAAGACTCCAGTCCGGTGGAGACAGAGGAGAAAAGTTTAATTAAGAAAGCGGAAACTTTTGTTTCTCATTTAGCTGTTGTATATAATATCAGTGTTTAATGATACATGCAGACCACACAACTTTAAACAGTCTTACATAGCAACTATCCAATTCGGCAAAACCGATGGGGACTCAGTTACCCACTATTATTTGCAGAATAGTTTCCAAATTTCTTGGCAGACCATTGTTAAGTTGTAGTGACCTAAATGGTATTAAATGTTTATCAAGTTTTTGAGAACAGAAGCATCATTTGTGAACATGTAATTAATTTGATCTTATCATTATTTATTTAAGTCTTGACTGGCGTCTAATTAACCAGTAATATTGTATTCTCCGTATTTCATACAGCACAAAAGTATCGGACACATAGTATTACTGGGTGCTGTGGTTTATGATTATTGATTAACAGGAATGATAAAACATCATCAATAACAGCAGAAAGTCTGTTTTGGTTTGAAGACACAATCACATGTTGTAAAAACCCTAATCTACAGGGTGGTATAGAGTGTTCAGAATGTAAAGACTGAGCTGTAAAATCAATTACATAACGAAAACTTATCTCAAGCTATCTCACTATACTGACTGGATGTAAAGATAGGAGAGGAATTTATATTGCACAGATCTACTACTTCTAGAAATATATATTTTTTTTCATAAGAAGAAAAACACTTTATTGTGTTTACAGTGTTTCCTAACTACACATGATGACTTGGTATGTAAGCATCGCCAAGAGTTCTGAACTCTGTAGATAAAACTGCATTTTATCCTCATGGATTATGGACAATACATCGGTCTGAATGGTCAGGTGGTCTGTAGAGTTTCTCTGTACTCTGGCTTTGCTTACACACACTTAGACTAACACGCTCACAACACTCTGCCAAAGTAAGAATAAACTCATAATAACATATGCCTACATCCTTCTTTGTGGCTGAGATTGTATGTATCTTATTTCAAAAAGCAATACTATGAAATTTAAGTTTGAATTCATTACGTTTTGTATATTTTGCAGCAAAAATTACCAACATTAAAAAAAAAAAAAAGTAATTGTAGACCTTACCGTTGAGTTTAAAAGGTTTCTGTGCAGACAAACAGACCTGTCACCAGCTGTGGAGCTGAACGATAGAGAGCCCAGTGCACCGGATCAAACCTGCCTATAGTACCTTGAACTTTAGATCAGATGAAATTGCGCAAACAGTGTGAGCTGTCACGTTGTCGTGACATCTGGAAATGATAAATCTCAAGTGGACAATTTTGGGCTGAGCACTGACAAGATTGTACAGGTTAATGATTGGCAGTGCCATAAACCAAATAGTTGTGCTTATAATTTTTCTACAGATGTTTTATGTCATTGTTCATTATCATCAGTGTGTGATTTTTTTGTATTGATGTTATTATTTTATAGTTAAATCATTTAAACCAACACAATAAATGGAAAAAAAACCCCAAAAGTACTCCATTTTTGTGCATCAGTCAGGGACTAAAGGGCACAGGCACACTGACATGAACACCTGTACGGACTAATGCAATCCAGTACAGCAACACTGCAATCAATACTACGTGAGGATTGAGCAGTCACGTTCATTTTTTGTTGAGACTGTGTAAACAGATTTTTTGTTTTTCTTTGGTTCAGGCTGAACAAACTGAGCAAATCTAATATAATACGCTTCACAAAGACGCTTTTGTTGTAGGGAGTTTGTATTGAATTGAAATATGTTGAGCAGGTCCTCTGGACTTTTTGTGCAGCGCCTGCAGTTTTTATGGACGTGTCTGATCCCCTTTAATTTGTCACACTTTGTTCAGGTTCTGTCTTTATACTGATATATATATATATATATATATATATATATATATGATGTAAACGTCCTTAGCCTTATATCAAACTCATTCAAATTATTCTTGAGTCAGCGGTGGTGACTAATATCTGTCAATCTATCAACCACTCCCTATTCTGAAGTTATAGCACGCACACACTATTATAGAGTTGCAATGATTAACCGATTAGTCACCAGGCAATTAATTGGCAACAATTGTGATAATCAATTAATCATTAAAGTAAAAATAGCACTGGTGTCAGCTTCTCAAATGTGAATATTTTCTGGTTTTCTCACTCTTCTGTGATATCTCTGGGTTTTGGACAGATTTGAATATGTAACCATGGACATTTTATAATCGGCAAACTAATCAATAATGAAAATAATCATTAGTTGTAGCCCTACAGTGTTACCAATTAAGAATCAATCACGCTCTTTGAAAGTAAGTACACTTTGAAGTGTAACGCGTGAACCTGTCATATGAAAATAATTAATATAGTCACAAAACAGTGTTTTTATCCAACTTTAATCATATATTAAAAACAGTACAGCACACAAAAAAGACTCCATATACAGTAGAAATCATATAAAGTAGAAACTTCACCACAATCATCATCAGCATCATCATCAATTATTTCAAGTCCTAGAAAATGAACATGGCAATAACTTAAAGGACACATTCACTCATAGATTAACAAGTGAGTATTGGAGAACATAAATACATTATCAATATTGCACGCTTTCCATTATTAGATTTCCAGTTAAAGAATACAAAATAAATGTAAAATTCCAACAAGGTGGCCCCTAAACTAATTAAGTTTATTCTCAGCATATCACTTTACTACACAATGATAACACAATGATAACGCTGTTCCTTGATGTTCTGTCGTGATTTGTGCACCACATTGTAAGAACTCTTCACTTCAGTCTCTTAGGTTTATCTGAACAAGGAACCGTGGGGCAGACATCTGAAAGGAGCATTTAATACATTATAATGGTCAGGTCAGTTGTTTTTAATGACCACTCAGTAGTCGTTTCTCCTCTTTTGCCCCATCCAGGCTTCCACCAATACTCTCTAGCTCCATGTTCATCTTGTTCTGCTTGAGTGTTTCCTCTGCAGTCGGCCACCTGGGGCCTGACAGGCTGGCAGGGTGTTCCGCTGAGGTGATCTTGTGAGTGCGAGGCCTGGACCCACATCTGACCCTGGTACAAATCAGGTAGAACACCTCAATGACGTTGAGAAGCAGAGAGACGCAGGCCACTACCAGCATGAAGATGATGAAGATGGTCTTCTCTGTGGGTCGGGACATGTAGCACTCCACAGTGAAGGGACAGGGCTTCTTAGAGCAGGGGAACATGGGGACCATGATGAAGCCGTACAGGTAGTACTGGCCCACTATGAAGGCAGCCTCAATGATGATCTTGACCACGAGCTGGGTCAGGTAGCTCCCGAGCAGGTTCCCCTTGATCTTGACCTTTCCCTTTTCGTCTGTATATTTGGGCATTTTGAGCAGCCGGGTCCCACCGGGGCTCTGCAGCGCCTCCCTCAGCTTGTTCTCCTTGTGGATGACGTGCATGGCGTGGCCCAGGTAGACCAGCGTTGGCGTGGAGACGAAGATGATCTGGAGGACCCAGAAGCGAATGTGCGAGATGGGGAAGGTCCAATCGTAGCAGACGTTCTCACAACCAGGTTGCTGAGTGTTACAGGTGAAACCCGACTGCTCGTCTCCCCAGACGCTCTCAGCACCCGCACCCAAAACCATGATCCTGAACAGGAAGAGGACACTCATCCAGATCTTCCCAATGACTGTGGAGTGGGACTGGACCTTGTCCAGCAAAGTTGACAGGAATCCCCAGTCTCCCATCTTTATTAGTGATGTTCAGTTACTGATCTGTCATAAAGAGATAAAAGGAAATTAAATACTGCTGTTGGAAGAAAGGCGCTCATTGTTCTTTTAAATTCAGATAAATCATTTTTTCTATTCTTGAACCTGGCTACTTGAGAAGGAAGAGGATCTCAGCGCCCTATGAACCCTGAGCTAGTTGGTCAATATTTTCCTAAAATAATCATTAATCAGAATTTTGAACGGAAGAACGGATGACTCAGTGACATTATACTAACGAGGCATGGTAGAAGTAGGCTGGTACAGAGATAAAACTATGAAAGAAGAGAAAAACGGAAAATAAAATAACGCTTTCCCTGGGTAAATGTAACTTTAAAAAGTTTACATAAATAATCTGTATAACACAATGATATTTATACAATAAACATATTAAACGTGCGTCTTGTGGGCAAAATTGAAAAGTGAGACATGACAAAGCAATCTGATGCCATTATTAGTAAGTCATATTAATTCTGCTAGAGATAAATCAATGTCATTAATATTTAAAAGTTCAAATTTTAAAAAAAATCACTTTCTTACAAAAATATATATAAAAAGAAAACAAATTACTCTTCATTTCAGTTCTGAATGGTGTTCCTTACAAATATTCACAGTCGCTCACAAAATATGTTTTTTTAAATTCATCAAGAGACGAACAATAATCGTTGCATCTTACCTGCTGACCTGGTCAGAAAGGACTGGCTGGGAGTCGGGACAGAGTCACTAACTAAAAGTTGGACCTTGGAGTTTTGTGCTGGGTTGGGATAGCAAAACTGGTGAGGGATTGCATTACACAACACACATCTGGCTTTAATGTCACGTTGTCCCCGTCAGCAAACCGGAGCAGAAAAAGTTGACGAAAGACAAGACCAAGAGTGTAATAATTGACAGGTGTTCAGTATCACGTTAGGAGGGCAAGATCTCTCTCTGTTAAATTACCTTGAATGTTGAAAATAAATAGATAAATAATAATAAAAGTGTGTAATCATTGAAACAAGGATGACTAAAACTACTGCTCATATTTAAATAGTCTGCATGTAATAAACTGGGGTTATGAGTGATAAATAGCTGCATAGTTGTAAATAGTTAAGTTCTTCCATCTGGGGCCAGTGAATAGAGACACACTGAAGCGTTTTGGTGGCACTTTTAAAGTTCAAATCCGTAATCTGAGTTTGGTGCATCATGTTGAAACACTTTGTTGACTTTGTCATAAATAAATAGTCTCCTGGTGAAAACAGAATGCACCTTCAACCAGGTGCATTTTTATTTGGTTTGACTCACAGTATCATTCACCTTACGCCTACTTATTTTCTTGCCACTGTCATTAAAATGTGAGCGTTGCATCCAAAACTCTAAAATCACCCATTTTGGCAGTCTGTGAAAAATGTCATTAAACTATATCTGCCTATACTTTACCGTCTAGATATTAAGATAGCTACCGCCCTTATGTCTGCACGCTAAATATGAAGCTACAGCCAGTTAGCTTAGCTTAGCAGAAAGATGCATCTAACGCAGACCACAGGGAGTCACACCCAGCCAAAAAATACTCCAGCGGGGTACAATAACCCCCCAAAACCACAGCCTGACATTTTTACACAGATTAAACAATTGAAATATAATCGGTTAATTTGTTTTTTGTTAATTAGCTTTAAAAGTGCTGTTAGGCTAATTCTGTCACTTTTGGACAGAGCCAGGCTAGCTGTTTCCAGTCTTTCTGCTAAGCGAAGCTAACTGTCTCCTGGTGGTAACTTCGTATTTACCGTCTCATCTATCTCTTGGCAAGAGAGCAAATAAGTGTATTCCCCAAAATGGCTAGATACTGTATAATACCATGTCTATTTGCACTACTTGTTAATACTTAACTTTTGCTGATACTATGATGAACAAATGCTGAGAGGAATAAAATATTTGCTGATCGCAGCATGTTTAAAAGGAACACAATATGTAGAAATATGAGCTCTACTGGTTCATATATTCTCAATGGCCTATTAATGATTACAAAGTTTAAAACTGCATTTAAAAAAATCCTTCTTTCAGCACATAATTAACTAAATGCTTTGTATGCATTATAGCAATTGTAGCTCTTTATATACAGTTTGATAGATTAATAAGAAGCCGCAGAGAGAAAACACTTGGTATATTTCAGAGACAGATTAGGGTGGGAAAATAAGTGCATGGTAATTAAATGAAACAACAATGGGACAGAGTATAGACCATGTTTATCATACAGAGTCACCAAACTGCAGGGAAACGTAAAATATATCTTAAAAATATGTTGGTTTACTGAGCAAACAAGCATAAGAACGTGGTAAGAAAAGGTGAAGAATCTGAATATGAGAGGTTTATTGAATCAAAGTTGTAACAACATTGTCTTTTATCATTCCAAGAGAGCACCCTTAGCAAAATCTATAAAAAAAATAATCAACAGTGTTTTAAAATGATGGAAAAACATGGTTTGTTATTTTTATATTATGCCACTTGAAGTGATTTTAAGTAACTTTTTTTCATGTGACTGAGTCCTGTTTACAGAAGCTGGCTACTCCCCTCCCCTCTCCATCTTTATTTACTGCACGCACACACACACACCCACACACACACACACACACACACACACACACACCTTTCCTCCCCAAAGCCAAATCACACAAACACTGGAACTCAGGAGAATTGGACATGTACAATCTATCACAGCCTCCACGCTTCAGATGTGGACCTCCCCCA
This sequence comes from Macquaria ambigua, assembly GCA_008360985.2. Taxonomy (NCBI): domain Eukaryota; kingdom Metazoa; phylum Chordata; class Actinopteri; order Centrarchiformes; family Percichthyidae; genus Macquaria; species Macquaria ambigua. Next base: position 70,907 of record VMKM01002400.1, read on the forward strand.
TGTTGTTGTTCTCAGGCAGCACATTCTTAGCAGCCTCACTGACCCCGCCTGTGACCCCGTTCACCCCTAACTTTCGTCCTTGGAGCTCCAGCTCCAGGTTGACACAATTTTGGATCATCTCGTGGCGGTTTTTAAACGCTTTCCTCTCCGAACGTGGCGGTGTCACCGGGGTCACGGTGTAGTCCTGCCTCCTCGTCATGCACTCCTTCACACCTTTCACACACAGATAGAACAGCTCGACCAGGCTGAGGACGAGGGAGACAAACGCTGCCACCAGCATGAACCAGATGATGACCGACTTCTCTGTAGGCCTGGACAGGAAGCAGTCCACCTTGTGAGGGCAAGGGAAGCGGCTGCAGACATAGCGAGTATGGAGGGTGAAACCATAAAGAAAGTACTGACCAAAGATGAACAAAACTTCCAGGACAATCTTGGCCACAAGATGGAGGACATAACTGCGAAGGAGTTGGCCACGGATGCTGATCTTGCCAGTGCTCTTGGTGTACTTGGGAACTTTGTAGGCCCTCCTAAGGAACAGAGTGGCCTGGTCATCCAACTCGGCATGCTTCTTCATCCTCTCCTTCACCTTGGATGGGAAGGGGAAAAAAAACAGAGTTAAGCATCTTCCAGTAATCTGAAAAAGACGTACAGATTTAGAGGAAGTGCAGATGTATTGAAAGTAATTAGATGAAAGAAGGAAGATGGATGCAACCTTACTTAAGTTCAGGAATTTATGAGACATAGAATCACTTAGTTCCAAAAATTTTTACCAAAATATGGTTAACGACTTATTGAGTGTAGTGTTGTGTCCCTCCTTGAAACACTGAAGTGCAGGAAGTTGTGTTTTTAGCCACATTTTGGCAAAAAATATGAGTATAATATAAAATGTAAGGGCAACATGAGCATATGGATGATCAGCGGATAAGTTGATTAAGCTGGAAGAGTAGTTTCAGAAGTTTTTATGGGAGTGTTGACACTTTCTCTGCCATAAAAACGTCTGATAATTGAGATTCTTTGTAACCAACCGACTATAAGGTAGCCACATCCACTGTTTTTGATGATGAAACTATCCTTTAAGCCCACAAGAAGTGAGTTTTGGGTACTGAAAAGATAGATAAGTATTGCTTTAAAGCTGCATCAATCAATCTTTGGCCACTAGGGGGCAGAAAACCTCAAAACAAATTGATACACAGCCACCACATCTCACCAGCTAACAATGTGGTTATAGTTAACATGTTACACACTTTTACTTACAACAGACAAAGAAACACATTAGTATTCATTTGCCGTTCTGTTTCTGGCTAAAAAATAAAAAGGTTCTAACAGGATTCCCGAAAACTACCTGGCCCATGCTTCTGCCACTACAGGTGTGGCATGCCTGACAAATCAAGAATTTACCAGTCACGCTAGCATACTACACCCACTGCAGTGACGCACCTTCTTCTCAGTGTGGATCACATGAAGGACGTGGCCGAGGTATAGCAGCTTCGGAGTCACTATTGCAATAATCTGGAGGACCCAAAAGCGAACGTGAGAGATGGGGAAGGCAAGGTCGTAGCAGACGTTCTCACAGCCGGGCTGCCGAGTGTTGCAGACAAAGTCAGATTGCTCATCGCCCCACACCTGGACAAGATTAGAGGAAACAGATGATAGAAGAGATGATACTACAAACTTCAGAGAGTTTAAAGTGTAGTAGGGACAATGTTCACTGCCCTGTACCTCAAAATGATCATACAAATTAAACACCCCATTAGTACTAGCATTATTTTTTCCCCTACATTGTGGCTACTGCTGGTCTCCCTGTGAAGTTTGTTTGAAACTCTTGATCCAGCGGTTTTGTCTAATTATAGACCTATATCTAACCCTCCTTTTCTCTCTAAGATCCTTGAGAAAGCAGTTGGCAATCAGTTGTGTGACTTTCTACACAGCAATAAGCTGTTTGAGGATTTTCAGTCAGGATTTAGAGTGCATCATAGCACAGAGACAGCACTAGCGAAAGTTACAAATGACCTTCTAATTGCATCTGACAAAGGACTTGTCTCTGTACTTGTCTTACTAGATCTTAGTGCCGCATTTGATGCCATTGACCATCACATTCTATTACAGAGACTAGAACATTTAATTGGCATTAAAGGCACCGCACTGGGCTGGTTTGAATCCTATTTATCAGATCGATATCAGTTTGTTCATGTTAATGATGAATCCTCTATGCACACCAAAGTTAGTCACGGAGTTCCACAAGGTTCTGTGCTTGGACCAATTCTGTTCACCTTGTATATGCTTCCTTTGGGCAATATTATTAGGAAGCACTCCATAAATTTTCATTGTTATGCAGATGATACCCAATTATATTTA
>VMKM01002401.1:0-73255 GCA_008360985.2 Macquaria ambigua
GGCAGCTTATAAAAACATAGATCTGGGTTCTTTAATCTGTTGGTAGTGCATCCTACCACACAGCAGCTTTTAGGCATGTTTCAGTTGTTTGCTAGCAGACCGAAATGACAAGGAGGCACCTTCACGCAATACAAAGTCAATGGAGAGCGATGATTTGTTTTCTCCTCCGGTGTGGGCGGGACTTAAATGCGCTCTGTCTCTATGCTTGGTTTGTGACCTCACAGATGATGTCACAGTTGACACTGTATTGAAGGCTATCAGCCTCTCATGTGACCTCACGATGATGTCAGCGGTTCAGATCTTGAAGGCTATAAATAGGACTGCAGAACATAATATGGACTGAGCTGGAGTTGACCCGGCTCCCTTAGATGGAATGCCGCGGACCTCCCCCACACCTTCAGAGGTGAACGAAGGAGTCATGACGCATCTCCAGAGTTCCCGCTTGGCTTTTGTGGACTTAAACGCTACGCAGCAACATCCGGCCCTGGGAAAGCTGGCCTCAACTCGTTCCGTCCCCCCACCTCTGACGCTGTGGGGTGTAGGACCCCCGCTGGACTCATTCCATCTTCGTAACTGGTCACACCACACTTTAACATCTCTTACCTTTACATTTGCTTGTAAAGTGAAGGTTTATTAGAATAACCCTGATTTTGGTTCAGAGCTATTAAATGACTAGACTATGAAATCACACTATACTATGACATCACAATATTCTATGACATCATAGTATACAATGACATCACAATATTCTATGACATCATAGTATACAATGACATCACAATATTCTATGACATCATAGTATACAATGACATCACAATATTCTATGACATCATAGTATACAATGACATTATAATATTAAATCATAAATCTGTAATGTAGACGTCTAATCAGCTTTCTGACTGAACTGACGACATCATCTGTGAGCTACAATAACAGGGTATGTATTAGCCGGTTGCTGTACCTCACTGATGATGTCACAGTTCACTGATGATGTCACAGTTGAGGTTATTGTAGGCTACAATAGAGACAGAGCGCATCGCGTCATACTCTGAAATCCACGGCCACCGGAGGGGAAAACAATCTGTTCCACAAAATGCAATTAAGGGCTGAAATGCTAACAAAATGCCTGTAGCTAGCTAAAAACATTAGATTTCAGCATGTCAGGGGAATATTTTAGCGCCCTATGTCTACCAGAGAGGACAAACTCAATACTGTCGCTCTATCTCAGTGTCCCTTCTCAAGCTAAGTTAGTGTAGTTGGCTAAGGCACTTGCAAACATAATACTGCATAGCCTTCTGATTCAGCCATGTACTACACAAGTTGCTTACTGTCAAAATGTTTTAGCTTAACTTACAGCAGTGTAGTTTGCCTAAAAGTGACATTTGGATATTTGACTGACCAGTGACAAAATGCTTGCTGCACACATAGGCATACTGAGTGTCAGGATCCCACAGTTTTCCCATTCTTTCTGCTGATGCCTCACGTCTGTATCCACTTTTTCTTTTTTTAAATATGTGTTTATTATTTTTTGAAAGCATAGTAGAAATGCGAACAAATAAGAGAAAAAAAAAATAAAAGACAACAACACACAGACGGACACAGCACATCCATAGTAATAACAATAACCACAGTCACAATTAAATAAAATACAGAGCAGTTCCCCTTTTAATAAATACAAAAGTGCATATATATATATATAAAAGAAATATACACAGCGAGGTGCGTTATATTGGAAACAACACATTAGTCCTTACCCTGAAGAAATTTCAGTACAGGGTCCCAGACCCTATCGAACACACCTCCTCTGTCTTCATTATAAAATCTCAGTCTCTCTAGATGTAATGTGTTTGCCATTTCTCTCAACCACAAATCGTACGTGGGCACAGAGTCCATTTTCCAGACTCGCAAAATTAACTTCTTCGCAATCACCATTCCAAACAAAACAGCCATTTTTTCATACTTATTGGCAAAAGATAAGGAGCTTGTTGCTCCAAGGATGGCTATGAGCGGATCAGGTTCCCAACACTTCCCAAAAGCCTCAGAGAAACAATGAAAGATGCTTTTCCAATATGTGTAAAGTTTACTGCATGACCAGAAAGAATGTGTTAAATTACTAATCATAGACTTACATCGATTACAGACAGGTGATACATCAGTAAAAACAACTGTAACTTTTCCCTGGAATAATAGAGTCTGTGTAACATTTTAAAGTGTACTGTATCCACTTTTGTCTTCTTGTCTGCTCCGTTTTTTGGTTCGGCAGCTTATAAAAACATAGATCTGGGTTCTTTAATCTGTTGGTAGTGCATCCTACCACACAGCAGCTTTTAGGCATGTTTCAGTTGTTTGCTAGCAGACCGAAATGACAAGGAGGCACCTTCACGCAATACAAAGTCAATGGAGAGCGATGATTTGTTTTCTCCTCCGGTGTGGGCGGGACTTAAATGCGCTCTGTCTCTATGCTTGGTTTGTGACCTCACAGATGATGTCACAGTTGACACTGTATTGAAGGCTATCAGCCTCTCATGTGACCTCACGATGATGTCAGCGGTTCAGATCTTGAAGGCTATAAATAGGACTGCAGAACATAATATGGACTGAGCTGGAGTCGACCCGGCTCCCTTAGATGGAATGCCGCGGACCTCCCCCTCACCTTCAGAGGTGAACGAGTTGAGCCGCTGACGATCTCCAGAGTTCCCGCTCTGGCTTTGTGACTTAAACGTCAGCGTGCAACATCCGGCCCTGGGAAAGCTGGCCTCAACTCGTTCCGTCCCCCCACCTCTGACGCTGTGGGGTGTAGGACCCCCGCTGGACTCATTCCATCTTCGTAACTGGTCACACCGCACTTTAACATCTCTTACCTTTACATTTGCTTGTAAAGTGAAGGTTTATTAGAATAACCCTGATTTTGGTTCAGAGCTATTAAATGACTAGACTATGAAATCACACTATACTATGACATCACAATATTCTATGACATCATAGTATACAATGACATCACAATATTCTATGACATCATAGTATACAATGACATCACAATATTCTATGACATCATAGTATACAATGACATCACAATATTCTATGACATCATAGTATACAATGACATTATAATATTAAATCATAAATCTGTAATGTAGACGTCTAATCAGCTTTCTGACTGAACTGACGACATCATCTGTGAGCTACAATAACAGGGTATGTATTAGCCGGTTGCTGTACCTCACTGATGATGTCACAGTTCACTGATGATGTCACAGTTGAGGTTATTGTAGGCTACAATAGAGACAGAGGCCACCGGAGGGGAAAACAATCTGTTCCACAAAATGCAATTAAGGGCTGAAACGCTAACAAAATGCCTGTAGCTAGCTAAAAACATTAGATTTCAGCATGTCAGAGGAATATTTTAGCACCCTATGTCTACCAGAGAGGACAAACTCAATACTGTCGCTCTATCTCAGTGTCCCTTCTCAAGCTAAGTTAGTGTAGTTAGCTAAGGCACTTGCAAACATAATACTGCATAGCCTTCTGATTCAGCCATGTCCCACTACACAAGTTGCTTACTGTCAAAATGTTTTAGCTTAACTTACAGCAGTGTAGTTTGCCTAAAAGTGACATTTGGATATTTGACTGACCAGTGACAAAATGCTTGCTGCACACATAGGCATACTGAGTGTCAGGATCCCACAGTTTTCCCATTCTTTCTGCTGATGCCTCACGTCTGTATCCACTTTTTCTTTTTTTAAATATGTGTTTATTATTTTTTGAAAGCATAGTAGAAATGCGAACAAATAAGAAAAACAAAAAATAAAAGACAACAACACACAGACGGACACAGCACATCCATAGTCATAACAATAACCACAGTCACAATTAAATAAAATACAGAGCAGTTCCCCTTTTAAAAAATACAAAAGTGCATATATATATATATAAAAGAAATATACACAGCGAGGTGCGTTATATTGGAAACAACACATTAGTCCTTACCCTGAAGAAATTTCAGTACAGGGTCCCAGACCCTATCGAACACACCTCCTCTGTCTTCATTATAAAATCTCAGTCTCTCTAGATGTAATGTGTTTGCCATTTCTCTCAACCACAAATCGTACGTGGGCACAGAGTCCATTTTCCAGACTCGCAAAATTAACTTCTTCGCAATCACCATTCCAAACAAAACAGCCATTTTTTCATACTTATTGGCAAAAGATAAGGAGCTTGTTGCTCCATAGATGGCTATGAGCGGATCAGGTTCCCAACACTTCCCAAAAGCCTCAGAGAAACAATGAAAGATGCTTTTCCAATATGTGTAAAGTTTACTGCATGACCAGAAAGAATGTGTTAAATTACTAATCATAGACTTACATCGATTACAGACAGGTGATACATCAGTAAAAAAAACTGTAACTTTTCCCTGGAATAATAGAGTCTGTGTAACATTTTAAAGTGTACTGTATCCACTTTTGTCTTCTTGTCTGCTCCGTTTTTTGGTTCGGCAGCTTATAAAAACATAGATCTGGGTTCTTTAATCTGTTGGTAGTGCATCCTACCACACAGCAGCTTTTAGGCATGTTTCAGTTGTTTGCTAGCAGACCGAAATGACAAGGAGGCACCTTCACGCAATACAAAGTCAATGGAGAGCGATGATTTGTTTTCTCCTCCGGTGTGGGCGGGACTTAAATGCGCTCTGTCTCTATGCTTGGTTTGTGACCTCACAGATGATGTCACAGTTGACACTGTATTGAAGGCTATCAGCCTCTCATGTGACCTCACGATGATGTCAGCGGTTCAGATCTTGAAGGCTATAAATAGGACTGCAGAACATAATATGGACTGAGCTGGAGTCGACCCGGCTCCCTTAGATGGAATGCCGCGGACCTCCCCCTCACCTTCAGAGGTGAACGAGTTGAGCCGCTGACGATCTCCAGAGTTCCCGCTCTGGCTTTGTGACTTAAACGTCAGCGTGCAACATCCGGCCCTGGGAAAGCTGGCCTCAACTCGTTCCGTCCCCCCACCTCTGACGCTGTGGGGTGTAGGACCCCCGCTGGACTCATTCCATCTTCGTAACTGGTCACACCGCACTTTAACATCTCTTACCTTTACATTTGCTTGTAAAGTGAAGGTTTATTAGAATAACCCTGATTTTGGTTCAGAGCCATTAAATGACTAGACTATGAAATCACACTATACTATGACATCACAATATTCTATGACATCATAGTATACAATGACATCACAATATTCTATGACATCATAGTATACAATGACATCATAGTATACAATGACATTATAATATTAAATCATAAATCTGTAATGTAGACGTCTAATCAGCTTTCTGACTGAACTGACGACATCATCTGTGAGCTACAATAACAGGGTATGTATTAGCCGGTTGTTGTACCTCACTGATGATGTCACAGTTCACTGATGATGTCACAGTTGAGGTTATTGTAGGCTACAATAGAGACAGAGCGCATCGCGTCATACTCTGAAATCCACGGCCACCGGAGGGGAAAACAATCTGTTCCACAAAATGCAATTAAGGGCTGAAACGCTAACAAAATGCCTGTAGCTAGCTAAAAACATTAGATTTCAGCATGTCAGAGGAATATTTTAGCGCCCTATGTCTACCAGAGAGGACAAACTCAATACTGTCGCTCTATCTCAGTGTCCCTTCTCAAGCTAAGTTAGTGTAGTTAGCTAAGGCACTTGCAAACATAATACTGCATAGCCTTCTGATTCAGCCATGTCCCACTACACAAGTTGCTTACTGTCAAAATGTTTTAGCTTAACTTACAGCAGTGTAGTTTGCCTAAAAGTGACATTTGGATATTTGACTGACCAGTGACAAAATGCTTGCTGCACACATAGGCATACTGAGTGTCAGGATCCCACAGTTTTCCCATTCTTTCTGCTGATGCCTCACGTCTGTATCCACTTTTTCTTTTTTTAAATATGTGTTTATTATTTTTTGAAAGCATAGTAGAAATGCGAACAAATAAGAGAAAAAAAAAATAAAAGACAACAACACACAGACGGACACAGCACATCCATAGTCATAACAATAACCACAGTCACAATTAAATAAAATACAGAGCAGTTCCCCTTTTAATAAATACAAAAGTGCATATATATATATATATAAAAGAAATATACACAGCGAGGTGCGTTATATTGGAAACAACACATTAGTCCTTACCCTGAAGAAATTTCAGTACAGGGTCCCAGACCCTATCGAACACACCTCCTCTGTCTTCATTATAAAATCTCAGTCTCTCTAGATGTAATGTGTTTGCCATTTCTCTCAACCACAAATCGTACGTGGGCACAGAGTCCATTTTCCAGACTCGCAAAATTAACTTCTTCGCAATCAGCATTCCAAACAAAACAGCCATTTTTTCATACTTATTGGCAAAAGATAAGGAGCTTGTTGCTCCAAGGATGGCTATGAGCGGATCAGGTTCCCAACACTTCCCAAAAGCCTCAGAGAAACAATGAAAGATGCTTTTCCAATATGTGTAAAGTTTACTGCATGACCAGAAAGAATGTGTTAAATTACTAATCATAGACTTACATCGATTACAGACAGGTGATACATCAGTAAAAACAACTGTAACTTTTCCCTGGAATAATAGAGTCTGTGTAACATTTTAAAGTGTACTGTATCCACTTTTGTCTTCTTGTCTGCTCAGTTTTTTGGTTCGGCAGCTTATAAAAACATAGATCTGGGTTCTTTAATCTGTTGGTAGTGCATCCTACCACACAGCAGCTTTTAGGCATGTTTCAGTTGTTTGCTAGCAGACCGAAATGACAAGGAGGCACCTTCACGCAATACAAAGTCAATGGAGAGCGATGATTTGTTTTCTCCTCCGGTGTGGGCGGGACTTAAATGCGCTCTGTCTCTATGCTTGGTTTGTGACCTCACAGATGATGTCACAGTTGACACTGTATTGAAGGCTATCAGCCTCTCATGTGACCTCACGATGATGTCAGCGGTTCAGATCTTGAAGGCTATAAATAGGACTGCAGAACATAATATGGACTGAGCTGGAGTCGACCCGGCTCCCTTAGATGGAATGCCGCGGACCTCCCCCACACCTTCAGAGGTGAACGAGTTGAGCCGCTGACGATCTCCAGAGTTCCCGCTCTGGCTTTGTGACTTAAACGTCAGCGTGCAACATCCGGCCCTGGGAAAGCTGGCCTCAACTCGTTCCGTCCCCCCACCTCTGACGCTGTGGGGTGTAGGACCCCCGCTGGACTCATTCCATCTTCGTAACTGGTCACACCACACTTTAACATCTCTTACCTTTACATTTGCTTGTAAAGTGAAGGTTTATTAGAATAACCCTGATTTTGGTTCAGAGCTATTAAATGACTAGACTATGAAATCACACTATACTATGACATCACAATATTCTATGACATCATAGTATACAATGACATCACAATATTCTATGACATCATAGTATACAATGACATCACAATATTCTATGACATCATAGTATACTATGACATCACAATATTCTATGACATCATAGTATACAATGACATTATAATATTAAATCATAAATCTGTAATGTAGACGTCTAATCAGCTTTCTGACTGAACTGACGACATCATCTGTGAGCTACAATAACAGGGTATGTATTAGCCGGTTGTTGTACCTCACTGATGATGTCACAGTTCACTGATGATGTCACAGTTGAGGTTATTGTAGGCTACAATAGAGACAGAGCGCATCGCGTCATACTCTGAAATCCACGGCCACCGGAGGGGAAAACAATCTGTTCCACAAAATGCAATTAAGGGCTGAAACGCTAACAAAATGCCTGTAGCTAGCTAAAAACATTAGATTTCAGCATGTCAGAGGAATATTTTAGCGCCCTATGTCTACCAGAGAGGACAAACTCAATACTGTCGCTCTATCTCAGTGTCCCTTCTCAAGCTAAGTTAGTGTAGTTAGCTAAGGCACTTGCAAACATAATACTGCATAGCCTTCTGATTCAGCCATGTACTACACAAGTTGCTTACTGTCAAAATGTTTTAGCTTAACTTACAGCAGTGTAGTTTGCCTAAAAGTGACATTTGGATATTTGACTGACCAGTGACAAAATGCTTGCTGCACACATAGGCATACTGAGTGTCAGGATCCCACAGTTTTCCCATTCTTTCTGCTGATGCCTCACGTCTGTATCCACTTTTTCTTTTTTTAAATATGTGTTTATTATTTTTTGAAAGCATAGTAGAAATGCGAACAAATAAGAGAAAAAAAAAATAAAAGACAACAACACACAGACGGACACAGCACATCCATAGTCATAACAATAACCACAGTCACAATTAAATAAAATACAGAGCAGTTCCCCTTTTAAAAAATACAAAAGTGCATATATATATATATAAAAGAAATATACACAGCGAGGTGCGTTATATTGGAAACAACACATTAGTCCTTACCCTGAAGAAATTTCAGTACAGGGTCCCAGACCCTATCGAACACACCTCCTCTGTCTTCATTATAAAATCTCAGTCTCTCTAGATGTAATGTGTTTGCCATTTCTCTCAACCACAAATCGTACGTGGGCACAGAGTCCATTTTCCAGACTCGCAAAATTAACTTCTTCGCAATCAGCATTCCAAACAAAACAGCCATTTTTTCATACTTATTGGCAAAAGATAAGGAGCTTGTTGCTCCAAGGATGGCTATGAGCGGATCAGGTTCCCAACACTTCCCAAAAGCCTCAGAGAAACAATGAAAGATGCTTTTCCAATATGTGTAAAGTTTACTGCATGACCAGAAAGAATGTGTTAAATTACTAATCATAGACTTACATCGATTACAGACAGGTGATACATCAGTAAAAAAAACTGTAACTTTTCCCTGGAATAATAGAGTCTGTGTAACATTTTAAAGTGTACTGTATCCACTTTTGTCTTCTTGTCTGCTCAGTTTTTTGGTTCGGCAGCTTATAAAAACATAGATCTGGGTTCTTTAATCTGTTGGTAGTGCATCCTACCACACAGCAGCTTTTAGGCATGTTTCAGTTGTTTGCTAGCAGACCGAAATGACAAGGAGGCACCTTCACGCAATACAAAGTCAATGGAGAGCGATGATTTGTTTTCTCCTCCGGTGTGGGCGGGACTTAAATGCGCTCTGTCTCTATGCTTGGTTTGTGACCTCACAGATGATGTCACAGTTGACACTGTATTGAAGGCTATCAGCCTCTCATGTGACCTCACGATGATGTCAGCGGTTCAGATCTTGAAGGCTATAAATAGGACTGCAGAACATAATATGGACTGAGCTGGAGTCGACCCGGCTCCCTTAGATGGAATGCCGCGGACCTCCCCCACACCTTCAGAGGTGAACGAGTTGAGCCGCTGACGATCTCCAGAGTTCCCGCTCTGGCTTTGTGACTTAAACGTCAGCGTGCAACATCCGGCCCTGGGAAAGCTGGCCTCAACTCGTTCCGTCCCCCCACCTCTGACGCTGTGGGGTGTAGGACCCCCGCTGGACTCATTCCATCTTCGTAACTGGTCACACCGCACTTTAACATCTCTTACCTTTACATTTGCTTGTAAAGTGAAGGTTTATTAGAATAACCCTGATTTTGGTTCAGAGCTATTAAATGACTAGACTATGAAATCACACTATACTATGACATCACAATATTCTATGACATCATAGTATACAATGACATCACAATATTCTATGACATCATAGTATACTATGACATCACAATATTCTATGACATTATAGTATACAATGACATTATAATATTAAATCATAAATCTGTAATGTAGACGTCTAATCAGCTTTCTGACTGAACTGACGACATCATCTGTGAGCTACAATAACAGGGTATGTATTAGCCGGTTGTTGTACCTCACTGATGATGTCACACTTGAGGTTATTGTAGGCTACAATAGAGACAGAGCGCATCACGTCATACTCTGAAATCCACGGCCACCGGAGGGGAAAACAATCTGTTCCACAAAATGCAATTAAGGGCTGAAACGCTAACAAAATGCCTGTAGCTAGCTAAAAACATTAGATTTCAGCATGTCAGAGGAATATTTTAGCGCCCTATGTCTACCAGAGAGGACAAACTCAATACTGTCGCTCTATCTCAGTGTCCCTTCTCAAGCTAAGTTAGTGTAGTTAGCTAAGGCACTTGCAAACATAATACTGCATAGCCTTCTGATTCAGCCATGTACTACACAAGTTGCTTACTGTCAAAATGTTTTAGCTTAACTTACAGCAGTGTAGTTTGCCTAAAAGTGACATTTGGATATTTGACTGACCAGTGACAAAATGCTTGCTGCACACATAGGCATACTGAGTGTCAGGATCCCACAGTTTTCCCATTCTTTCTGCTGATGCCTCACGTCTGTATCCACTTTTTCTTTTTTAAAATATGTTTATTATTTTTTGAAAGCATAGTAGAAATGCGAACAAATAAGAAAAAACAAAACAAAAAAAGACAACAACACACAAACGGACACAGCAGTCAGTATATAAAAGAAATATACACAGTGAGGTGCGTTATATAAGTAAAATTAGTCATTACAACAATATGTAATGATATACTGTATATCACAGGGGCCAGAAAGGCTTTTAGGGGTTAAATATTTAACTATGATAGATGCACTGAGGTTTGAGGGACATAAGGGAGTCCAGGCTTGATATCACGGTGGGACTGGCCCCTGTTGGGATCACCTACGTCAACGTGATCAGGAAATGGGGCTCGAGATGGACCTTTTAGAAACTACTCATAAGAAATTGCAGGTGAAGCAACATTACTGCAGAATATTTGCGATGGTCCTGTTTTGTCATGCTACATGTGACTGTTGTATATAATGATGTGAGTTGTTACTGTATGTAACCATGTGACACATCTCTTATGCTGCCATTTTGGCAAGGTCTATCTTGTAAAAGAGATAATGTAGGCTACCTGAAGATCCTTCATGGCTAAATAAAGGTTAAATAAAAATAAAATAAATACATAGCAAAGCAAGTGCCATATTGTCATTTATTCAGTTCCACTGACATGGTACAGAAAGAATCTGAGGTTCAGATTTTAGTTATGCATTCAAATAGAATAACATTCATGCCTGATAAAGTAACAGTTCATTACTGCAACAATAGAAAACAACACCTGGGAGGCCTTTCTTCTGGTTCTATACGTGCAGCCTGAGTATGGATTTTACTCTTTTAACCCTTGTGCCACAGGTTGTATCTTTCGTGACATCACAGAAAAACAGAAAACAAATCACATGCATGTTCTTCGAGTCCGGGCAGAAATTACATGAAGTGCTCAAATCTGGCAAACAGAGGGTTTAGATGTTTTTAGGTTTGCGCAAACCAGCCTACAAACCCTCTTTTCATTTTTTCTTTCCTTTGTAAAAAACAAAAACAAAACATACACACAAATAAACATGTAGAACAGAGTTGCTGATTGGTGCTTTTGGGTTATCTATGCAAAGCTGTAAGGCAGGAACCTTCTTGATGCATTTTTGCAGGTGACAAAAAGAGTCACCTATGCAGGAGTTGCTACAAATATGACCACAGGCAACTCATAACAATGGGCTATTTCTAACCCTCAGTAACCCACATTCATGTGGTGCATAAAACTGCATCCATAATAAACGAGAAGAAGAAGCTACAGGCATTAAACAGAAGAAATTAGATCTGTGACTTCAGTTCCTCTGGCGGTGCACGGTGTGAAGACTGCAGGCAGGCAAACTGTCCACTGACAGAAACTGATAAAAATGAAACAAAATGTGCTTACAGGTTTTCCATTTTGACATCACTTTGTCACAACAATTGTGCAAAATTTGAGTGCAACAAGAACCCTTAAATAAGGCCCAGGTGATGATCTTTGCATTGCCTTAACTTTCAACTTTCTAAAGCCTCCTTCACACACTGCATGCTTAGTCTTGAGATTTAAAACGGCAACAAGAGACAGTCCAGTCGCCACTGATGTGGTATAATGGTTTCATCAAATCTGCAGCAGAGAGAAAGCTAGTTTTACGACCTGTAACTGCTCCTCCTATTCATGGCTTCTGGGGTCATTTAAAACCATCAGACACAGGCAACACTTCCAGCATTTATGACCAACCTTGTTGTCAACATGATTTTCTTAATCACGACCTATTGACACAGATGAGTTTTGAGTACCCATTCCTGCTGAAGGTAATGCTTCCTTAAAAAGATGCCATGTTGGTACAATCTGCTATATATTATGGTTTAAATCATCTCAGTCTATTTACCTTAAGAGAGTGCAACGATAAACTCTGCACTAAAGCAGAGATTAAAGGGAGATGCTTTTCCCTTTTTAAGAAATATTTCATTCATTCTTGTTGACTATAAAATTAAAAGTGTAAGGAGAGGATGACCTCCCCCCTCGTTATCACATACAGTTATACTGTATGTTAATCTTCTGCTGCTGCTAAGGTGATTTCCTTCCCAGTGTCATGACAATCTGGATTAATGATGCTTCTAAGAAAACACTAAAAAGGTACAATAATGCATCTCTTGACAAAAGGCAACAAAAGCTACAGTGTTGCGCCTTTTTTTCCTGAGAGCAAAGGGGCTCTGATCCAGGATCATTGGTTAGGTCATAGTACCAATGTCTTCACTCTGACTTAAGAGGCAAACTGGTCTCAGATCAGCACCCCTGTTTAAGGATACACTGTGAATAGAGAATTATAGCTGGTTCCTTGTCAGTTAAACCCATGGCCCTTTTGGTCAACAAGCCTCATATGAAAACACATAAGATAAACAATAAAACATGCAAGACTTTTTCTGGTTCTTTACAAGCAAAACATACTGTAAGACAATCCAATCAAAACACTGGTTATTCATTCAGGAATAGTTCTTTGCATTCTCTTCTCCATTGCTACAGAGTACCTGATGCATGGTCAGTTATCATTTCTTCACAGTTTAAACAAGAAACAATGAAGCCAGACTCTCTGCTGCTGAATATCTGATATAATTAAAATGCCTTGGCTGTGAATAAGTAGTAATGCCCTTCATAATAACTACTCACCAGTTTGTGCAGAAGTCCAAATCATTGAACAACTGCTCTGGAGCACAGCTGTGCAGCTAAAACTGCTGCCAAAGACATAAACGATGGTGAAACATGGTCTGCTGATGGGTTTACAGAGAACAACGAATGATTTCAGACTCGCAAGGAAAGAAAAACTGGGCAAAATATTCACGTCAAGGGATCTTACGTAGCCGTCACATGAAAGCTTTGTTTCCTCCGAGAGGTTTTAAAGGCAGTTGTTGTTTTTCCACTGATCCTTTTTTGAATTACAGTACTGGTGTTGAATGGGTTTAATGAGCTTCAGCACACAGAAAACAAAATTTTCAAATGAAGTTCAAGGTTAGAACTGTAAGTATTTCAGACATTCCAACCATGTAAACTCTAATTTGTCTGCTTTTAACTCCAGGTCTGGCAGGAAGTGGGCAGCTGCAGATACAAAACGTGGACATGAAAAAAGAAACCCTCCTTGAAGAGAGGCGTGAAAAACAACAGAGTGGGTGACGAAAAACAGAGAGGTATAAGATGCATTGCATGCAGTCGTGATGTGTATTTTTGTTGCTTTAAGAGAGGTTCCTCAATCCTTTTTTAATCTTTTTGCTCCTCCTGCTGCACCTTGTTTACTTCTGCTCCTCAATTTCTCGTTTGACTTCCGCTACATAATGGTGATCTTTCCCATGGGCCACCTCCATGATGGCTAATGCCTGAAGACAGAAAAAAAATGTATTTTAAGATCATTTAAAGACACATGTATGAAGTGGTTAGCTCCCAAAACATCTGTACAGCTTAGGACACGAGCTTGAACAAGCACTTGTTGCCTTTTACAGCTCACTTATCTTCTGCTAAATTTTCTGTCCTTACTCTTTGGAGCCCACATTATTTTCTACCTTCACTTTGGTTAATATACCAAGTGACCAGATGTCTGTAAATGTACCTTCTTCAGAGCTTTGACTCCTTGTGTCTTCTTCTCCAGCCCCAAATACAGACGTCCCAGTTTCAGATACATAGACGCCACGTTCAGAGAGTAGGCTGGGTAGTGAACACTGTAGAGAGAATATAATTTATACATCAAGCTAAGCAGTGAATGCAAGAGGAAACAAGATATCATCTATAATTAATGTTACATTTGGTGGTGTTGTAGTGCTACAAAGGTTCAAAACATCAAGTTGCAAGAGAACAATAAAAGATAAAAGACATAGTAGATGTGACTGAGTGCTGTATAGCACAGAGGGAAAACATTTTTAGCATTATCAAGCTTGAGAGTGTGCTAAAGGAACAAAATATAATGTGTTGCAGTGTATATATTGTAGGTAGGACAGAGAGCACTTCATGGGAAAATAAGAATGAAGTCAATAAAACATTCATAACATTATTCTAAGCTAATCAAAATCACTGAAATAGAACAAATCTAAACTAAACAAATCACTGAAAGACTAAAACAGAGGGTAAAATCCTCATTCATACAAGAACTTTGTCTTGACAAACTCATAGAGGTCTGGAGAAAATCCCATTACAAAACTGAGGTGAAAGGAGGAAGCCATTCAACCATCCAACTATGTTACATCAAAACACCCTGCCTCCAGAAATGCACCTCTGCTTGGGCTTCCTGTTCTAGTGCATACCAGCGTGATTTTAATGGTTCAAAAGTGTAAAGGCAGCCCACTGTATGCACACTTAAATTTCTCCAGACCTCTGTGAACTTAATGAGACAAAAGGTCTGAACAAATGAGATTAAATTCTTACTCAACTCCTCTACCTTTCTACAGGGCTTTATACTCTGCCTCTGTACTGGGACTGTCTGACAACTGAGCTGCTGTACAACTGATTGACTTAAGGATCTATTGTAACTGCATTACTGCCTCCCTGCAGATCCCTTACAGATCAATTTACCTATATGGCTGAATGATCTTCTCTCCGTAGCTCATAGCTCCGTCCCAGTCCTGCATGTAGAGACAGACCCCCATGGCCTGATACATCATGTGCAGCATGTAGACGTTGGTGTCCGCAAATATAGCTCTCATCTTCTCCTGGCTAAGCTCACACATCTCCAGCAGCTCACTGGGGGGTGCCAGAGGGTCAAGGAATAATGACACAAACAACGTAGAGAAAGAAGGGGAGGCTGAAAGGTGAAACGTTGTCTTTGATACAGAAACAAGACATGTTGACAGATTGAGAGAGAAAATGGAAACCAGAGGAGAGGATATTCTTGTAGTGTTTGGCTCTCCTGAACTCCTCGATAACATTCTTGGCGTAACGGACCATGGATCGGACTTCCTCTGGCTCTGGTGGAGAACTCAGCTTCCTGATCTCCATTTTTTCTTTGTCCTAGAAAGAGATGGAAAGAAATGACATATGAAACAGTTGTATGGTAGCATATCCTACACAAAATACTCTAAAGCTTTAAGGAGGTTACGTAAAAAGAACAAGCAGCCTTTTAACTGAAACAGTCACAATTTAATACTACTGTACACATCAATTCTGACCAGTATGTAGTGTGTTCACATTGGAATAATTTGTCGCCATGTCTTGTATCATCTCCTGCCAAAACAAGATATACTATAAAGAAAGGTGAATGAATATGAATTTTTTCGACTGCCATATCTTAAGGTGCCCCGCCCGTTTGTGCTTTCAAGACACTACTTACATTACAGACAGAGGCAAGAGAAAACAAATGTAAAAGGAAGCCATTACATGGTACTGTACACGTGTCAAACACATTTTATCAGATAAAGAAATTAAACATATAAACACTCATATGTTGATGTAAGCATTTAACAAAAACTGAGCTATGTCAAACGTCTGTAAACACGTACTGTAATCTACATTAATCTGTCATATCAAACAGACTGGGACATTTTCAAGAAAAGCTTAACTCGAACATCATGATACAATGAACAGTTCTGAACTTTCTGTCCTCGTCTGGGACTGAACTGAAAGCGTCCAGTTCCCAAAGCACATACAGTATGAAGTACATTTGTTAGTATTGAATTGGGACACAGCAGAAACATCAGTTCTGTTGTTGGCACAGTCATTTTGTCACGAACCTGCAGCAGTTCTCCAACAGACAGCAGAGGCCGATGCAGGTGAGACACTTTCTAGTATATTCCTCACATCATTCTATATATCAAAGATCAAAAACTTTATGAAGGTGTATGAGCCTCAGAGAGACGAGTGAACAGTACCTTAGACTTGGAGGTGCACTCAGTGCACTGGCATGTGAAGAAGTAGGAATCTAACAACCTCTCTCTCCTGTCCTCTGTTGGATAGAGCAGGTCTATGTAACTGTTAAAGATCTACAGAGAGAGAGAGAGAGAGAGCGATGACAGATCAAAAACAAAAACATGGCCCCACTGAATCAATCAAAATAAAGACTGTAATAAACATCTGTATTTCTTTGTGATTGTATGTGAAAAATCAAAGCATCTTTGTTACCTCGTCTCCAGGGTTAATCTCTTGAACAGCTCTGACCTCAGCCACTGTGCCTTTATAGGTCACTATGACATTAGGACTACAGCTGTGATTCATCAGGGCTACACTAGAAGGAGCAAAGGAAGAAAGAGACGCACAAACGTTTAGCAAATCATTGTGAAATCAGAGAATTTTGATAAAAGCATTACATTTAGCAGCTTTATGATGTTGGGACTACATGATGGTTTATATATGTTACACTGACTATAAAAAAAACTAAAATAATGAAACAAATATAGTAGATATATAGTGGATGTAAGGAGACAGAGGGAGGATTTTAGGATTTATCAGTAGATAAATACACGGATGAATGGATGAGCTGTTGAACGATGATGATTATGTGTTGATGTGAACTACTTACTCAGGAAAAACAGCTGATCCCAGATGGGAGAGCTCCTCATCCTCTATGGTAAAACCATTACAGTTAACCTGGAGACATAAAGAAACAAAAACAGGAAAGAGAAGGAGGGACAGAGCAAGACAGAAAGAAGGGAAGACACAAACAAACAGGTGGAGACAGAGAACAGCAGGGTGAGTAATATGATAATACAACTTGCATCTCACTCTACTCTCCTGTGCTGTAACACCTCCTCCACGGAGGAGGAGGAGGAGGAAATCCAGGAGTGGAGATTAAATGTAGCCGTGAAATAGGAAGCCAGAGAGGCTGCTGGTGTAGCGTGGAGAGAAAGGAGACAGCAGCACTGACAGACAGATCAGAGAGTTAAACGGACAGGACCAGTGGCTGCGTGCGATACGGATTCTGGTTTCACCTCAACATGTGCTCCAGTGTGTATCTGCTAACAAGGGCAGGACAACTGGGGGTGGTGTGAGGGTTAGAAAGATAAAAAGATGTGTGAACACAAGCATTAAGCATGAATGAGTATGAGTAGTGTGCACATGTAAACATACTATATATTTGCACACCGTGTGTCTAAATGTTCTCTGTGTGTATGTTGCAACCCAGCATGTCCTTCCACAGACCACGAAAGGTCAACACCTGTCTGTGTGTCAGCCAAAACCTCTGATGCTCTCCTAACCAATCACATGACGGTAACAAACCACACCCAAGATTTAGCACCTCCTGGATCCTTCAGGAGGTTTTTAAATCAGTGGATTTCTAGCAACAACAAACACAGTACAGAGAGACTCTAAAGACACTACCAAAGAAACCTGGAACATCCTATGATTAGTGTTATCCAGTGTTACCTGTGCAAAGAGCTCAGTGAGAGCCTGATCGTCGGGGAGGTCACTGATGTGTCTGGAGTAGAAGTGGTGCAGCGCTGCTATGTCTGCCTGGTTCATCTCCTCCTTCTCACTGTCCATCTTATCTAAATCTAGAAAAGGCAATGAAACGCAGACAGAAGAAGAACAGGAGAGACAGAAAGAATAGAGACAGAGAGGACAACAAAGAAAGAAGAACACATTAGGCTTCCAAGGAGATAAATATTATTGATTCGAATCGATCCATGGCAAAAATGTAATTGTCTTTAGTTCTTTTTTTTGTTCCGACCAGCACTTTGGTATTGTGAGGTGTAATGAACTTTGCAACCTAATTGGGCCACTTGAGACTTGAGACGTTTAGTCTAGTAAAGTGTTTGGGGCAGTTCTTCCATTTTAAAGAAGAGAGATTACCAAAAGGAAAATGCAGGAATCACTTTAAACATGTATTCTTCTTGAGAAAAAGAGAAGCCACCAACCAGGAGGAAAAAACCTACAGTACATCACTTAAGCATTGGTATATGGGGATCCATCTACAATAATAAAGTCTGAATATTACCATCACTGGTAATAGAGATTAGAAAATTGATAAATAAAAAAGGTAAGTGAAATAGATAAGGGATAAAATATAAAGTATATCTGTAGGGTTTTTTTTGTTACCACTATCATAATAATCTATCACATGGCTCCTGAGTAGAACCACTCAGTGTTAGTAAAGTGTAGGACATGCTGTTGCTGTAGGCCATGTGTCATTGTCAGTCACACACACACACACACACACACACACACACACACACACACACACACACACACACACACAGACTGGTGGCAACAGGCAGCAGCTGGCCACTGATTTGCTTTGTGTGCATGAGAGACAGGTGTGAAGGTTAATTTTGTGACAATCCTCCGATGACACATCTGAGCCTGGAACAACAGCTCACACTAAATGATTACACCAAGCAGAGAAAACCGTTTGTGGGCGCTTAGATGGAACAAAGTCTTCGTTTTTGTGTGTTTTCACAAATACACACTTTTGATCAACTTGCAGTGTATGATTGGGTTTACTGGGGGCTGCCTCACCTGCTGTCAGGACTACGTTTTTATACAACCTGAATACCACAGTTGAGCTACTCTTCATTTGAAAAGCACAAAACAGAAAATGCTATAAATCGTCTTGTCGCACAGCATTAGGCTGGGCAGAGTTTAGTTTCCTTGCTCCAATTCTTTTATGTAGTTACGGGCTGACACCGTATATAGAGTACATACGTTAACACCTAAGAGCTTCTCAGTACACAGTCTCCCAGAGAAGAGGGTTGAGTACCTCGCTCAAGGGCACAGTGGCAGTAGTTTTTAAAGGAGGGGAGAGAACATGAAATTACAGCACCCAGACGCTTGGGATTTAAGTCCCAGTGCTCTGCAGACTTGGAGTGAATGAAAGAGACAGAACCAGGACTGGAGGCTACAGCAGAGGATATTAATAGACACACTGCTACAACTGCAGAGACACAGAAAGATCCCTCACACACACACACACTGCACCATGTAACTAAAAGTGCACGCATATGTAACTAAACATACGTGCTCATGTATTCATACACACACGTCTACTTACGGGATTCAAACTCTTTGAGCAGTAGCAGCCTTTCTGAGGGGGTGCGCTCTGTTGTGACTCTCTGCAACATGAGATACATGGAGTCAAAAAAGCTAAATCACGCTAAATAAAATACAAAATAACCGAATTAAACAAACAAATGCTATGCACAAGTGGATGACAGCTGCACTGGCTTCAGGAACTTTGGTGTTCAATGGGACCATGACACCCATCGCTGCTCCAGCCACTCACAGCTGGTTTACAGCACAGAATATGGTCTAGCTCATAAAATGAACGTATTATCAAGCCGGCCACTTATTTTATTTGACTCTTTATCTTCTTTAAAGTTTATTTAAAGTCACATTCTCACATGGCTCCTTTCAGCCAACAGCTTTCAAATACAGGCTGCTCATTTTGAGTTTTCCTTGCACTTGTGATCACAGTTGTATCACATTCACAGGTGTAACTAATAATACTACTGATTTCTCCACTCCCTTTAGGAGTGCCAGTGAGACAGCCACAGAAGCAAGCATAAAGCAGCACAATACCTGCGTCCTGGAACTAGCACACCTGAATAAAACACATCTACCTTCTCTCTCTTTGCTGTTTATGTTAAACTTGTCCTGCACAGATGTCCATGTTGTTCCCAATAAAAAAAATTTAAAAAATCATCTCTAAATGTTGAAACAATTTTACTCCTACTTCTTATTACTTTACCTGTTTCACGATGAGTCTAGCCACCAGTCTGACCGTCTCTGACGGACACCAGTTCTCCCCATAGGCACACATAGCTACACACTCCAGCTTGTGCATGGGCCAATCACCTCTCTGCATAAATACACACAAACACACGGAAAAAGACAGAAATAACAACAGTTATTAGTAACCCTCCATTATTACAGCAAGTAATCCCATTCAGCAGGACACTACATGAAAAGACAGCGTCAAAACACAAACACAGAGAGAGAATTAAATTAACACAGTGGATGATAAATGGTTTCATTATCAGAAAGCAAATCATCCATTAATTATCAGTCAAGACACTTGTACTCTCTCTGTGTCTCTCTCTCTCTCACAAGAAAACTCCTACTGCAGCGCACTGAGTGTGTTTTGTGCAATGAAACCAACTAAAACTAGGCAGAGGGAGGAAAGACTGAATCGTCATAGCAACAGCAGCAAGAGCGTGTGCTCTCTTTGTCTCTTGCTGGAGCTCTGCTGCGGTTCTCAATGTGTGGTTCCCGGTCCCAAGGTGGGTCACAAAAACAATAAAATAAGTTCCTTTAATTCACTCTGTGGTGGAGCAAAATGCTCATCTTTTGGCACGACAAATAAAAATTACTATTACTGTTTGCTGTAAAATGTATTCATGGTCAGTTCCTTTAGTTAATTGTGGAAACTGGCATACACGCTCTATAAAATGCACAAAAAGGAAGCAGAAAGCACTCTTACCTGACAGTCAACGTTGCAGTAGTAGGCCTGCTTACATTTGCCACACTTAAAAAGGTCTTCTCTCCTGCAAAGACATGAAGACACAACACGTTACGTGAGAAGTGGACCAGTGTGACATTTATCTGAGGAGAGTGGGTGGACGTGACGTTAAATTAAATATATTTACAAATATAGCTCTCATCCCACAACGTTTAGACCCGTTGTATTCTCCTTCTCTGATTAACGGTGAGTCTTTCAGGTTTTTTCAGTTCTGTGACAAAAAGGTGGGGATGCATTTAAGCTCAAACAACAACAGACGTTAGTCATCTGCCAAAACTATAATTTGGTTCAGACACATTATTTATTTATTCATCTACACACTCATAAAGTTGGAGTGTTTCTGACTGTATATGAGCAAATGTACACACACACACACACACACACACACACACACACGTCCAACCCCCTACCAATGCACACATGCACCCCTGGCCTTCTCATCTCTTGGCTCCTCCTCTCTTGGGACAAATGGACAACTATATTTAGCACCCTAACCTTTTACTGCTCTACAAAACTTAACGGCAGCTTGGGTAGGACGCATGTGTGTGTACGAAAGTGAGTGTGTGAGAGGGAGTTAATTTAACTCTAAAGCGTCTCATAAAGAGTGTCACAGTACATCAGATCTCAACAAGACAAGTAGTGCTAGCATATTAATAGGCTCATTAAGACTAATAGGAAAGCAGGATTTTTACATTTTGGCTTTAAAAAAATCACCATTAAGTTTATTGTACGTGAAGGTTGGCATCTATTTTAGACTCACCTGACTCTGCAGTGCTACAAACAAATGCTGAGCCACCTCACCGCACTGACCCATTTAAAGTCTGCACCAGGTAGGTGGATGTCCAGAGGTTTACAAGCTAACCTAGCTAGGTGGTGAGGTTAGCCAGCGCTGAACTGGACAACATTACTCGCGTTTTTCTGTTTTAAGCTAGGCTAAAAATAAGAAAGGAAAAAAAACAGCCTGAAGCTAACTGTCAGAGAGGTATTTCTTCTTCTTCAGCTGTTTCAGAGAGGTAAGATGTTACCTGGTGAAGCAGTGCTCACAGTGCGCTCCCCTCTCATTCACTGTCAACACGTAGCAGTAGGCAGGGCAGGCGAATACCAGCTCCCCCACCGCGAAGTGCCTCACCGCCCGCAGGCCTCTGCCACTGTCCGGGCTCAGGAACCTCTCCGTCCCCTCTATGCCTTCGTTCTTCATGGTTTGTTCTGTTTACGGTTCTCCAGTCAGATTCTACCGACCACCACCACCTGTGAGTCTGCCGAGGGCTCTAATCGGCTTCTGCTTCAGCTCCTTCTTCCTCTTCGGTCCTCTGTGTCTCCCCGGCGTGGCTCTCATCGCCCCCTGCTGGACAGGCGACGACACAGACGTGCAGCCAGTATGCAGCGTACAGTTCAGTAACTACTGGATGTACTGATGGACTCTGTGGTGAACAGATGCACTGTGGCTGTATGCCCTGATATAAAAAGCAGGCAGACCAGTTTACAGCAAACACTTGACCTGTACATAGACAGTGTTGTTGTCCATTTGTTGTTTTATATACATTTCGATATGTATTTTCATACCTACTTGCTTGTACATCATAGTTATGTGTATGTTTGCTTATCTTTGTTGTCCTTTTTAATAGCATGTCTATGCGTCTCTCTGTCAATTTGTTGGGAACAGTGAGAGCTACTGGAAATTGGAGTCAACTTCCTTGTATGTTTAAACATACTTGTACATTAAAATTGATTCTGATTAATAGGAGCTCTGGGCATTAAATATTTATATTAGTTTCAATAAAATAAATCTGTCTTCATTATTATGCAGATAGATAATTAACCAGATCCAGATAATTAACTGGATAAATATTGAATTTTGGAAAGTTACCAGAATACAGGCAGATATGCAGGCTCCAGCAAGATAACATACAGTGATGTCTTAAACAGTACACTATATGGCCAAAATATCCATTCATACCTTTATGGTTTAGGTCAGACTCCTTAGTTCCAATTAAGGAAAGCCTTAATGCTACAGCATACAAGGAGAGTTAAAAATATAGTGGGCTTCTAACTTTGTGGTCCTCTCCTGTTTCAACATGACAAAGCAAGGACCATAAAGAAATGGTTTTCTGAGTTTAAAGATCTTGACTGACCTGCACAGAGGCCTGACTTCAACCCCATCAAACACCTTTGGGTTGAACTGGAACACAGACTGTGAGTCTGATATCAGTGTCCGACCTTAACGCACTTACAGCTGAAAGGGAACAAATCTCTGCAGCCAGGTTCCCAAACCTTCCCAGAAGATTGGAGACAGACATCTTATTCCAAAACCATTAATTTGCTGCTATAACAATCACATATAGTGTCCACATACTTCAGGTTTTCATGTTGGGTAATCACAGAAGAACTAAATTATTTACAGTCTTCTCCAGGTTGGTACAAAATACAACTTGGGACTAAACGTGGACTTGCCTCAATTGTTTGTCAATATGATGCACATTGTGTGTATGCATTATAAATGTGTCACTACATTAACAATATTGCTTTTGCCCCAGTAACCCATCTCTGCCGGAGGAAATATTACCCATCTGCATTGTTCTGAAATTTGAGGCTTAGTTCGTGTCGAGGCAGCTCTCTGGCCTGCAGAAACTGAGACTAGTCATTACAGGAAATGTGTACAGTGTGTCATGTGGTTATTAGGACCACAATATGTTGCCATGTAATTAAGTAATTGGAAGATCCACCAGGGATTTTATTCTAACATTTGCTACATTATCAATCCTTGGACAATGGAGGTTTTTGCAGATGGTGGTCCAGATCCATGGCTGCGAAACTGTGAAAACGGCATCCGTCAATGCTCTATATCTGGCCATGTTTGTGTTGGTGCTTGTGTATCTAATGTGAGCTTGCACCATCAACCACTGAAGCACACCAAAATACTCGACACCGTTTAGTTTATATATATATATAAATGAATTTATTTAAGTTAATCATTTCTCCTCATTCAAAGTTGAATTTCTGCAGTATCTATAAAACAGGGAACAGTTAGAAGCGCTGTACAGTCCGACAACAAAACTAGGAACCGCGGCTGAGTACACTGTGTATATATGTACATACTGTACACACACTGATGTAGGTATATACAAAAATATACACTTTTACACGTGTGACCCTTCATGCCATATCACCCACCACTGTCATTCAATGATGCCACATTCCTCTTAGAGAACACATTATTATATAGTTCATGTCCCTCCCTATTGATTACCGTTTCATCTTTTATTGGTCATTACTGCTTGATGAGACTCGTACAGAATAGTGTCTTATGTGCATGTTAAGCTCCTCTTATGCCCCGACTCATACGCACTGTTGCTGTCACTCGTAGCAAAAGATGGAGAAGCTTAAGCAGTCCTGAGCTGGATGTCTCAGCGGGGCTTTTCACATATGAGAGAGGGCTCGTCTTCTTTTAATCCTAAGAGGGCATTTGAGGTGGTATAAAGGGGAAAGACTTCCCTCTTGTTAGGACAAATCATAACACAAAGCTTGACCTTTACACCTCTTCGCTTGTTAAACTACATTAAAAATAAACCTGCTGATTGTTTCCCTCCAAAACACAGTGAGTATGAAGACAGTCCTGCTGGCTCGGTGGGGAAGACGCTCTTCTTCACTGACTGGTGTTCAGTTATACGGCCCCTTTTAATGCTAATAAAGATGCCTGTCTGGAAAACAACTAAAAAGAATCTTGCAAAGTGTAACACACACACACAGAGTTGGTTCTGCCTCAACAGACGTTTTGCAGACACATTTTAAGACATCAGATAAGGAAACTGCTAAATTTGTACCCTGTGTCCATTATAAAACTGAACACAGATCAGCAGTTACAAGCCGTCATCCCCTTGGTGTGTCCTACAGGTTGAACTGAGACTGGGAAGAACAATGAGAAACACAACATACTGTAGGCAAATGTGCAACCAACACTGAACAAGTTCTCTCATTCTGTATTTCCAAAGACTTTCACCTCTTCTCATTCTTCCTCATACAATGAAAACAGGAAGGAACTTTGGCACATTGTGCTAAAGATGTAAACATTTAATCATCCAATCAAAATGAGGCGCTGGACTACTTAATTATTACAGTCATTCCCTCTGTGTATAACATAAAAATAATAAAAAATAAAATAAAAAAATCTTTTCATCTTCACAAGAATAAGACTAGGTTTAAAAAGAAAAGGCTTCAAACAACATATCTGAACCGCTGTAGCAGACAATACTGCCATGGTCACT
Source organism: Macquaria ambigua (assembly GCA_008360985.2). Classification (NCBI taxonomy): domain Eukaryota; kingdom Metazoa; phylum Chordata; class Actinopteri; order Centrarchiformes; family Percichthyidae; genus Macquaria; species Macquaria ambigua. The sequence continues at coordinate 25,074 of VMKM01002401.1, forward strand.
CGGGTGTGAGCAGTTTGGTTTTCGTGCCTGTTCAGTTTCCACTGCCTGGCCATTTTAGTAGGTCAACAGTTTAATAACAGAAAGAACCAAAGACAAAGAAAAAGTGATTAAGAAAAAAGTCTGAAACTCTCCGGCGGTGCATCGTGCATCAGAAGTTTACTTCTTTGAGTCCCTTTTTCTTTCCTCTACTTGGTTCTCTACTCGTTACCCACAATAGAGGGCGCTATACACCACTAAAAACCTCATGTTACCCTGACTGATGAGGACAAAGGGCCAGATATTTTGAAAATGAAGACCTCCAGTTTGAGGTTCTTGCCTCACATTGAAGCAATGTTAAAACTTGAGAGTTGCTGTGCTCATGCCGCACGGTCTGATGTCATTTTGTGTATCTACCCCATTACCAGATCAAGACCTGACGCACTCTTATCACACATGTAAAGGAAGAATTAATCAAAAATGAATCTACCTGCACCCAACGTATCTGAAGAAATCCCAAACTTGAGACCTGCCCTGTGAATCATCATCATGTTTACACCGTCGAGCTCAAACAAACAGTCGATCTACAACACTACATGTGTGGAAAGATGGCAGCACTGTGCCATAGTGAGGGATGGCACAGCGAGGGAAATTAATTTACAACTTCAATTCCAATCAGCTCTTCAGAATAACAATTATTGATTTGCAACAATGTTAAGAAATTAAGACACAACTGAAAATGTTTCACATTTTGTTGCAGTTTCCAAACAGAATCGCAAAACAAACAAAAAAAAAAAACCTTTTCCAGTATTTCAGTAAATCCACCTCCCGATTAGCATGAAATCATCATGAAACAAACGGAAACCCTAAACCAGATTTGTGCCCTTGAGTCTGGTCACCATGGCAACACAAAACCCTTTTCTCACATCTGGCCTCATACCTGCGGGCCCTTTGTCTCGCAGCACTATGCAGCAACCTGTCAAGTCGCAGGATAGGCTTTTCAACCAGCTGCAGCTTCAGCTGACCTTCTCCCCTCCACTCACTCTGCTTACAGTTGGAAAAATGTATAAGACAAGACAGAAAGCAGGTACAAGGAACAAAATGGAAGAAAACAAACAAAAGTGATGGAACAGAGGATGGAAACGTGTCAGACAGCGCAGCAAACATTACCAGCTGTCTTTGTCAGTTTCTTTAACTAAAAAACAAAACAAAAATCTAAGGAGCATTTACAAGTAAGGATGTGAATGTGCGCGTGAGAGAGGGGGAGAGAAATGTTGAGAAACAGAGGGGATGTTTGACATTAAAGAACACTTGAGGCTGCAGCTTCTTTCTAGAATAAATTAGGAAATAAGAGATGTGATTTTTATAGGCCATTTCTGTTGTACAGTATATCTGTTCAAAGATGTTTTGTGTTAATGTAAGTTGCCTCGAAGCTGCCAAGTGATGAGTCGCTCCGAATTTAATCAAAACCAATTTCCCCAAACTGTACCATCATTACTCATCAGTGACTAACAGTACGGAGGATCACAGCAGTGAAGATGAAGCCCAGGAGAGACTAGTGCTGCAAAAGATACACAAGAGACACGTGTACTGTAAATGGCACCAGTAACACTATCAGGTAACAAAAAAACACAATGTGGCACAATGCTGTTGAAATATTGTTCCTCAGAATAAAAGTAGCTCGCCAAAATAATCAAGTGTTCTCATTTGTATTTTGTATCAGCAAAAACTGAGCAGTCCTGCGTTGAGGACAAACAGTAAAACCTTGTTTATTGCAGTTTCAAACTTCTGATGATGAACAGATGGCTCATCTAACAGGCACAATGAAGAAAAAAAAACATGTTGATGGAAAACACTACTGACTGAGTGTAACTGTGGGAGCGCGTTGGTGATACATGCAGCTTTTCAGAACACATGTGCATGCACATTTCATACAGTTTGACTTCGGTCAGGACTTTGGAAACCCCCGATTCGTTTTGCACTGCATCTGTTCTCAGGCTGGAATAAGCAAGGTTTTACTTTGTCAACAAAAACAGGGACCTCAGATGTCAAGTGCAAAAATGTTAGCCACATATGAGCACCGGTGTTTCCTTCTATTGATGTGCAAGAGCAGGCAGGGGTGTGTTGAAAGTATAAAAACATCTCAATCATGTTAGCTGATGTGTAAAATATGGAGTATCTCATCGTGGTGATATTATAAATGTCACCGTTATCTTTTTGCAGCCAACACCTGTTAGCTCTAGAGAAACAGCTGCAACTTCAAATCCAGTTTGGGTGTGATTATTAGGCCGTGACCTTCCTACAATGTCAATATGGACACAGGCAAAGAAAATGATCTGTGCAGGAAAAGAAGATGTATAAACTGAACTGCTGCATAGGGAGCAATTAGAGAGCAGCGAGAGTACGTGAAGAAAAACTCCTGAAACACAAAACATCCATTTAAAATTTGGTTCCATTTTTTGGGGCAAAAGTAAATAAAAAAAGACATAAGAGATTTTTTTTTCTGTGTGTTGTTGCTTTAGAGACTTTATGGTGTAGAAGTGAAGACGCTGCAGCAGCCAGTGCTACAGCCTGAAGACAAACAGTAAATCCTGAGGGTGAGCTTCAAGACACTTCCTGGTTTCAGGAACTGCACGTCCAGCCAAACCGGTGTCAGGCCCCATCCAAAGTAGAGAAGCTCCTCCCCGAACCCCCCTTCCCCTCCCCAAGACACAATCTGTAGGAAACAAAGCAGAACACACAGCATCCTTCTCTCCACCTCGCCTCTCTTTTCTCTGTTGATCCTGTAAACCAATGAGAGGAAACGAGAGGAAAAGCTCAAGGAATCGAGTCCATTTCCTCCCTTCACATCGCTCTACACCCAAACCTCACCGAAAACCACAACCTGAAGCCTCCGTCTGCCGCGACAGGCTCTAGCTCGGTGCGGTAAAACAAAGAGAGAGCAGCGGAGAGCAGCGACAACACCAACATCCGATTCTTTCGAGAACGGAAAAAAAAGCTCCTGTGAAACCTCCGTGGAGAATTAACAGCAAGAAATAAAAAATATTAATAGGAAAATAAAATAATTACAAAGTAAAAACGTTAAAGAGTTCTATCTCACCAGCATTAAAGTAATTAAAAGAACAAAACGAATTCACTCGTCATTTGCCTCTGGAACCATCAATGAAAAAACACTGAGGTATGTAGTTTGCCTCTTCGTCGCTTTTATCCTCATCATGATCATCACCGTCACCATCCATCCACCAGTCAGTTTCCTGTTTACTCCATTATGGTCTACAAGCCCCTCCCCCACCAGTGGGTGTGGCTCTTTGTTTTTATGGGAGGGGTGAGGTGGGGGAGAGGTGTATAGACGTGACTGGCTGCACCTCTGAGGAGGAGGAGGAGGAGGAGCGAGAGGGATCCATTAATCCATCAAGTTTGTCTTTCTCCTCGAGTCTATTTCCATCTCTTTATCCGGGTCTCAGAGTCTGTTGGTGTCTCTATCTAATATCCAACTCTTCCCAGGGTCTGTAGCGCCCCCTATGATTGTAAATTGAGGGTGAACTTCCACTGTTGGTTGAGACTCGGGCTGCAGACCTCCACAGTGAGTCCGCCCATCCTGGCACTGCGGCTGTCTAGACAGAGGTTGCTGCCCACGTGACGAAGCTTCGAGTTGGACTCAATCTGCTCCCATTTCTGGAGAGACACAACCATGTCATGACATAAACATTATATGTAGTGTGCAGAAATGTGCTTTCATATTTTGTTCTCTGGTAAATCGATGTTCCAGTCCAACCAAACCGAGTGTTTTTACCTGTCTGCTGTCGTTCTCTCTGCAGCCTTGCAGTTTGATGAGGGAGCCAGCTGTTCTGTCCACCACAGTCAGACACAAGTCCATGTGTTTGACTGACTTGTCCTTGGTCAGGGCCCACTCCTTTACAAAAATGGACATATGTAAAAACATTAGTATAAATGCACCCACACTTCTGCATGCCCACATACTGGCGGTTAGAGATGTTCTGAACAAACAATGATCCAAATCTTTATATATGGAGTCTTGGTCAATATCATGTTGTATTTTACAACATAAAGCTACACAGTAGTATGTTGAAGTATTGCACATTAAGGGTCATGAAATCAATCCAGTAAGCTTCACAGCTGAATGCCTGAAAAACCTGCATCACAGCTTTTGTTTCTTTCTATTTTTCATCTATTTTACTTGTGATGGGATTAACAGGATACAATAAACAAAGGCCTGGCATTTAATCAGGCTTAAAATCTCAAATAACAAATCGAACAAAGGGCGTCTTCATCTGACTGGCTGATCAAGTATGTCTCACATGAAATGTAAGATCAGTTCTGCCCTCTTTACATGAACAAACAATAAGGAACGTTGTTGTTCTATTATGGTTTGTACTGCGCTGACTTAACAAACAATAGCAGCAAAAGATAATAGAGGTGGGATTGAGTGACTTCATTTTATTATCTGTGTTATATTATACTACAGTATACAGTATAACGGAGGAACAGGAAGAATTATTAATGTCCATCAAGACGTGCACCCTCAAAACATGATGCCCCAAAGAGCCGTATTGTCGTTTACATGTCTAATTAAATAGTGTCTTTGTTAGCAAAAGCAGAAGTTAATTTCAAGATAGATTTGAGGCTGTAAAATGTGGTTTTAAAAATGAAAAACTACTCATGTGGCAAGTTTTGCAATATTGCTAAATGATGAGGGTAAAGCAGACGTGTAAAGCCAATGGTCTTTAACTCTAAGTGATAACAGTTTATCCCAGTAAGACCACTACACCTGTCGTTCTATTTTAGGAATAAACTATTTGAGAAACTGCAGACACAAACACACTTGTACAAGCTTATGCGCGCACACACACACACACACACACACACACACACACACACACACACACACACACACACACACACAGTAGACCCTCCACATTCAAAGTGCTCCAAGACAGGAATAATGTTAAAATACTAAGTTGAGGCTTCAGTATACATGTTAAGTTTGCAGCTGGATGGACATACAGACCATCTACTCAATAAAGATATACATAGAAAACATTTTACTTGCTAAAAGATTTCAAATTGTGTAACATTTGGCCGTCACTAGTCAAATCCTTGAACATACCCCCTGTGCTCTCACCACAAGTGCCACCACCTGCCAACCAGGTGTCTCTAGAGCAAGGATTTGACAAGCTGACCTGTGTGTATAGTCGTGGTAACACTACCTGGTTTCCCCCAGCGTTGTGGCATTCATAGACGCCCACAACACCGTCAGCAAAATGACCCAGGGTGTCCAGACAGTTTCCTCCCTGCTGCAAGGCTCCAAACGCTATGTCCTGGTGATCTGGGACTCTGAACACACACAAACACAGCGTTGTTAAATGGCGCATTAAATGCATCATGCATGTACTAAATCTATTGAAATACTTTTGTTTTATTAATCAATAGCAAATAGTGAAAATAGAACCCTCTTTTTGTACCATTTTCTTCTGGTAAAATAGGACATTATAGCCTTTATGTTATTACATCTGAAATTATATATTATTAATCTCATTCATGAAAGTGACAAATTGCAAACCCGCCAAAATTTAATAATGTGCTTGAGTCCTAATTGCTAGTGAGGGTTAGTCATTAGTGTCACCACCACAGCCATTTGAAAGTCTTATTAAAGTATAAAACATGAGCACACAGGGGATCAGAGTCATACTTACAAACCAAGTCCTCGTAATACTACAATTCAGGTGAGAGGTTTTCCTACATGCAATTTAAGTCTTATTATTACCCTGTAACCTATCATATTGCATAAAATGCACTCATTTCCTCACCGCAGTTCAGGGTAGACGTTCTCCAGATACCATTTGAATGGCTTGCAGCCTAATCTCTTCTTCATCTCCATACGACTCTGGATGCTGAGAGAGAGAACGAGACAGCGAGAGACCAAGAGAATTAGAGGTTTGATCACTTGTGGATCTCAAAACGTTTCCCAACATTGATTGAATTATAGCCGTCCTACTCTGCCAGTCTGTACGGGCAGACAGCAGAGGCCTAGGGCTCGTCTGAGGCGGCATCCCTAGGGGAAACTAACAGCTTGGGCTGGCACTGGAGGAAGATGCAGAGTGTGTTCCCACAAGGCCACATAATAAGCATATTAATCTCTGTCTAGCTACACTGTATGAATGTGAGAATACTTATTGTTGTGTGAATTGGCACGAAGCAGCAGTCAGCTAGTATTCAGATAAAATGAAATTAAGAAAAACAGAAAACACCAAAAAAATAATAATAACCCAATAATACAGAACTGCCTTTTAGGATATTGGCCTTTTCTTCAAAAACTCTTCATTTCTAAACAAGACTCAGAGTCCACAGCCATGCTAGCAGCTCTGAGAGGCTTTATTTAGGCACAGCGATGCTTTGAGTTAAATTCTGCCGTGATGTTCACTATTTTAGTTTAGCGTGTTAGCATGCTAACATTTGTTACTTAGCACTAAACACAAAGTACAGCTGAGGCTGATTGTAATGCCATTCGTTTTTTAGGCATTTGGTCATAACTTATGACTCATGTGGAAGAATACAAAAATATTCTTACTAGTGTAGATGCCCCAGTTGTATATTGACTGTCTGAGAATTTGCTGTTCTTCTACCCCTCGTCTCCTGACCCCTGCTGACACTGTCCTACTAGACCCTTGATCATCCTAGCTCGCATCTCATGATTATAGTAGCCTTGACACCCCTCTTTTCCTCTTACCTGGTGTGCATCTCATGTTTTAATGTCACCTGGCTTCCTTTCCTCCTCACCTATTGTATATGGAAATGTCACCCCCCTCTCCTTTTGTTCCTGCATCCTGTACCATATGTCTGTTAACCACCACCCATAATTTACATAGTGTCTGACCACTCTTTGTTAACCCTATATAAATGACCCTCAGCCCTCTGCTCGGGGTCAGTCTTCTGTTCCAGACCCGGTCTGTGACACTATGACTCACCGTTTTCCAGATTACTGAATAAACTTCCCTTCCATCACAGCAAACCTTGGGTTGGATTTTACTCTTTTCTTCAACACTCATAAACCTAATTATTCAACAATGTAAAATGTTGACCTGATGATAGTGCTAGCAGAAAGGTCTTCCTTAGGAGGACATGAACGTCTGTACCAATTTCATGCCAAATATCCAATAGTCAACCTCATGGTGGCGCTAGAGGAAAAGTCAGGGCATCACCAAAGTCATTAGGATTCATCCTCTGGGAACCATGAATGTACAAAATGTTGAGATGCATGAATCCATCCGACCGTCAATGCCACCATGCTAGCACGGCTAAAACTTCTATAACTAGCCTGTTTAATATCCATCCACCCCTTTTTTGTGGAGCTTTGCCATCTGATCCTTCCTCCTCTTTATGCCGTTTGTGTCCATCATGTTCTTTTGCTTTGGCGTATGCTGTCATAACCCAACACTAATCCCATCAGGATGTCAAATAATATGGCAGTCTTTTGATCAGAGCAAATCAGGCACTGACTTTTTGCCCTCTATTAAGCCACATTAACTGCCTCACGTCACTTCAGTAAAAGGAGTAACTGACTTCTTTTACAGCTGACACGCTGCTAATTGGAAATCCAATTAATATGCCCATTTGTGCGGCTGCCTTTGTCATTTTATGATCCAGCTACATTATGCTGTCTAGCTCCTGTAGGGCTCATACTTCGTGGTACTTACTTTCCGTAGGGGACGTTTCTCGCTGAGGGGACAGCAGCGTAGTAGAAGTTTTTATACTCATCCATCCACACCTCTGCTGCTCTCCTCGTGTTCCTGAGAGAGAGGCAACAGAAGAAAAAATGAGGGAAGGGTGAGAGGTGTGATGGAAGACAGGCAACAGGAGACACAAGACATGAAACAAGGTAAAAAAAAAAAGAGAGCAGGTGAGGAAAAGGATGAAGGAAATAAAAACAGAGTGAGACAGAGAGATGGAAGAACAGGAACAGAGAGAAAGATTTAGGATAAAGGTATGTTGCAGACTGTATCAATGTTGCATGGGAGCTGTGCCCAGACATAAACACTCATCTCCAAACTGGACATGCTAGGTGCACGTGTGTGTGTGTGTGTGTGTGTGTGTGTGTGTGTGGTGTCTGAGACAAATGAAAAAAAAGAAAAAAAATTCACACTCTCTCTCTCCTGCTCTCACTCGTTTCATACATCTTTACCGCCATAAGAGGGCAGAGTTCCACAGACAAATGTGAATGTGTGTTTATTTTTCCAGTTACTGCATTCATTGGTCAACAGTGTGTGTGTGTGTGTGTGTGTGTGTGTGTGTGTGTGTCACCAAGCACAGCAAAGTGTTGACATGATGTCCAATGACATTGTGTCAAATTTCCATTTTTTCTGATGATGTAACGCAGCACTGGCAGACCATGTGTCAGCTGGAGTCAGAGTAAAACAACTTTACTAACTCTTTTTTTTGTTTTTGAACAGGGCTTTTCAAAGTCGGACCCTTGCGAGTGGAAAGACTGATAGATAATCTTATTATTCATTAAATAAGCCATTTTCTATTCCAGACAGGTACAGAACTTGTACCTGTGAACCTTTAAAGTGGCACTGTGGTGACACGAGTGTAGGGAAAGCTTCATTGCATTCTGGACACATAACTGACTGCAGGGTTGCATTTAGCCTTTTTGTGTTCTATAGAAAATGTCAATTCTTGCAAACAAGCCAGCGAGGAAGCGGCATGTTGTTGCTCAGACAGGGTGGAATGATACATCAACACAGTGAACTTGTGGTACAGTGAATGTCTCAGTTTCAAAACACTCAGGAGTAGTTTTGCCTTAATGCAACTTCTGCTATCATATGTCCAACATTTACTGGACTAAAAGCCCCAAAAACCACTGGCACCTGAAGATCCGAGAACTCAAAATTCAGATGTTGGAGGCGACACCAGATGCTGTTTCAGAGACTACTTGCAATGTGCAGCCAGCTGGGCCCTATGGAGAAATCTGTATTTCATCCTGATCCACCTGCACCCCAGCAACAGAGACAAAGCACACTAGGGAGCTTTATATGGGGTCTAGAGGGGTTTTTCTTCACCAGTGATTGTAAGTTGGTCCTGTCGCCACATGTCCAATATACGTAACTTGGATATTTGGGAAATGCTGCTCCCAGAACAATTATAAAGTCATCCAAGCAGACAAAACAGGTGGTGTCTCGTAGCTCCCCAGGGTCACCGCCAGCAGACACTTGGAGCGTGTCTGGGGCTTTATTCAGACTGAAGGGTGGGACTTTGAACTGAAGCAGCCTCAAAGCACAGAAGCTGTTCTGCGTTGTGGGTATCCGTTGTTGAGGCTGATACATGAGAACACCACACGCACCCATCAATTAATAAATCATATCTTGAATTGTAGAAAAGGGTTACGCAACTACTTTTGAGACTGTGTTCGGTTTTATGTAACTGATAAAACATATTGGTAATGTGGTCCACAGCTGAGTCACATCCACAGCCAACGTGTTATGTTATAATAAGCTCTGAAACTCTTTGATCTGATGTTGAAGTTCACACATATCAACAGGAGTCTTTTCTTCTTGATTTTCTTTCACGGTTTATAAGAATTACCCCAGTTTTGAAGTATCATTAAGATGTCGGTGCTCTTTCCTTGTGTGCTGGTTGATTCATTTCTACATCTTCAGCATCACAGTTGGTCACAGCCATCAGGACACATTTAGTCATTTTCATCTGCAGCTGGCAGACTGGATTTTCCATTGAAGAGGCGTCACAGATATCACTCAGCATCTCAGAATTACTGTTTCAGACACTTAAGATAGTCATGAGCTGTTTCCACAGATACTCCTCATGTTGGTCTATTATGCTCTTAATTTCTTGTTGTTTTCACAGTGCTATGAGCAGAGAAACCATGGCCACTTTGAATTCCCTATTATCTGTTTGTGGAAGTTCTCAATCAGAGCTATGAGGGTTTGTTGAGCTCGTTTTCAGGGGTGGTTACTTGTGGTTGGAGACCGTTTCAAAGCAGAGATCCATATCTTTCCATGTATCATGCTTCCCATTACTGAGTATGTTGTCACAGCTCTAAAGTGCAGCACATGCAAAATCAGAGCTTCTATATTAAAGAAAAGCATTCTTTCCAAATCTGAAGCCGATTTTCCCTCTGATTACTTTTTTTATTGTTAGTGCTTGATTTTAATTATCCAACACTGGTTTAATTCTCAAGGCTGTAGTAAAACTCAATAATGTATGTTCCACTGCTTGATACAAAATGATTAGGGTACCAACATCTGAAATAATTTCAGTGTAAAGAGAAGACTGAAGAGCATTAAATAGAGGGAAAGTAATCAACCCAAATGAAAACATATTACCAAAGAAAATCATGATTACTATATATCCCAAACAAGAAATAATAGTTTGAGCTGCGCAATATATTAACACATCAATATTAGATTAAATGCCATCTGGGATCAGGACGTAATGGCTCATTAAAGGGAAGCACAAAATATCCAGTGTAGACTAAACTAATGGTAGGAATGTGAAAAAGGTGAATGGAAAATATTGTTTTGCTATTGCCTGGATAGTTAATGAGTGTTCAACCTTTTTAGAGTGTGTGTGTGTGTGTGTGTGTGTGTGTGTGTGTGTGTGTGTGTGCTACCTTGCAAACACAGTCCCGCTGCCCCCAGGGAAGGTGTATGGATGCTGCTTTCTGAAGACGTGGCCAACTCTGCTGCAGGGGATGATCTCCAGACTGCCACCACACTGCCACACACGAAATGAGATCTCTGAAACACACACACACACACACACACACACACACACACACACAGGTCATAAGACTTGTCCTTTCCCACATTTGTTCCAACATAAAAATATCACAGTTAGTTATTATAAGCAGTATGTAAGAAGTCTGGTGGTGAAATTAACTCAGGATGTCTGCACCTCATAAATGTTTTCACTGTCTTGATATTGTCAGTTTCCCTCTCCAACACTGACTGTATTTGAATTGAAAAGTGTTGTCTCAATGAGCACACAAGTAAACCAGTATCTGAATCACTGTGCCATCTCGAGAGAAGCATGAATCATTCTGTTTATTCTTAACGATTTCCCAACTGAATTCAGACAAAAGCAACAAGGAGACACAGCTGTTATTATATCATTGTACTGTTTGCAAATGATCTCTACTGTGCACACTACGGTTATCTTCCCTCAATACTCACTATAACCATTATCACATTAACACTGTAATTTTCTAAGATCAACTGTAGTCTGGAGGACTCTTTCACACGGATATGACCTCCACATTACTGAAGGATCTTCTGTTCTTTATCACGTTCTTGGCATGAAAACCTTAGATGAGCTCATGATCACAGCGTGAGACACATCGTTGGTGCTTCTTCAGTATCAAATCTCAAGAGAGAGTGCAGATTTTATAAGTGAGAAAAAATCTGTTGTTTTTCGAGCCAGAAATGTCACAGCAGTTATGAAGGAAAGAAGTTACAAATGTGAACCTGTTTAATTCTTAAAAGGAACAGTTTGACATTTTGGGAAATATATTTGCTTTCTTGCCAAGAGTTAGATGAGAAGATTGATACCACTCTCATATCTGTACTTTAAATATAAAGCTACAATCAGCAGCTGGTTAGCTTAGCTTAGCATAAAGACTGGAAACAGAGGGAAGCAGCTAGCCTGGCTGTGTCCATCGACAACAAAGTCCACCTACCAGCCCCCAGCCAAACAGTCCAGTAACCCCCCGTTAGTTTTTGATCGTTAAACTAATTAGATGCAGCATGTTAATCAGTGAGCTTTAGAGGTGCTAGTAGGTAGATTTGGATAGTGTTTCCAGTCTTTGTGCTAAGCTAAGCTAACCGGCTGCTGGCTGCACCCTCTGGTATCAATCTTCTCATCTAACTCTCGCAAGAAAGCAAATAAGTGCATTTACCAAAAATGTCAAACTGTTTGTTTAACGCCTCTGGTAAAACACGTCCGTCACCTTTAGAGGCTGATAGTCAGGGAATCAGACAGTCGGGGTGCGACACATGACATCAGCAGCAAAGTGTACTCATGGTAAATGATGACAGTAGTTTTAGTTTATTTTCTCTACCTGCCACTTTACTTTCCACTCTTAATCACACTCTACTGTTTGTTTTTGTAGTTTCTTTCACTCACCAAGACTTTCTGTTCCTCTGACATCCATTACTGTGTCATACTTTCATCTCCTAACCACCATCATATGTCTGCTGTGATTCGACTGACTTCATGCTTCACAGTGACTCCACTGAATTTGCATTTGCACCGTAGCGGCACTCACCCAAGTTCTCTCCTCCCCACACATCCATCATCATGTCATACTTTCCCAGCAGCTCAAAGTATTCCTTATCCATGACAAATAGACCTCCTGCTATCATTGGAGTCCTGCAGGGGCAGAGAGAGAAAGAGGGCAGGCGGATGGAGCGGGGAAAAGACTGAGATTAGCAAGTAATCTAGCAAACAAAAGCATGTGTGAGCCGTGCGTGATCACTTGAGTGGATGTGCGAGTGGTTTTGTCTGAGAGCGGGAGAGCGTCTGTCTTACTTTATGGGGGCGATGGGGTTGCCTTGTCTGGCTCGTCTCTGATCCAGAGTCATGTAGTCCCATTTAAACACCAAATTCCAGTCAAAACCTATCGACATAAACGCACAGAGGCCGAAAGAACAACAGCATTAGGACCATTAGTTGGGATTAAGTAGCAGCCTGGTTATATAATTAGATTTGGCAGGTTCAGATTAGTTGACTGGATACATCTGCAGCTGCCTGATTTCACATGTCTGTATGTGTTCATGTGTCAGCAGAGAGTACAACCCCTAACTCTGACAGTAGTAGATAGCAGAGGATACTCATGTGCCAAAGATGGTCAGTATATACATAGTACAATACAAGTATATATATATTTATAAATAATGTAAAATAATATTAATTCAGGGATTGAACTCGCTACATTCTCATTTGTTTTCAGTCCAAATAGTTTTAATGTCTTCCCAATTTCTATATATATATATTGACATACTGACATATTTGAGTGTACCTAATTTAGTCACTTTATCAGTAAGAATGCACTATATACTCAAAATCCAGTTAGAATTAGTATGCAGAGGGGAAGACATGTCCAGTGAGCCGTTAGACTAAACATGCTGGTTTATACTTGGCAGAAGTGCTGGTCTTGTGTGGGAGAGATAGCAACAGCAGCTTTAAGTGAAAACTGTTTATGAAGTAAACTTTATGAAGCACTGGTGCCAAAACAACACGTATTAATGCTGCTAGTAACACAACAGCATCGTCATTAAAATCATTAAGAAAAAGCCAAGTCTCTAATAATGTAACTAGCACACAGCCTTGCGTTCGAGCTCTACTCACTGAACCACACAGGACATCACGTGTGTTCAAGTACCTCTCTACCTGTGTACCGTACCTCCTTTCAGATCGGCAGAGGCTCCTACGTACTGGAAGTTGTCCATGTTGATGACGTCAATGATGGGAGAAACTACTCTGGTCTTGTCCTGAGGAGGAAGGACAGAGGCAAAGAAGTAAATATTCCCCTCAACACCGCTGATTCATATGTTTAGTTTAGGTGCTATATTTAGTTCATTGGTGTGTTTATAAGGCAGAACTGAAAGTAAAGCAGCTCCGTCTCTTCCACAGCAAATCAAACCCTGAGCTGAAACCCACGGAGCCACAACACACAGTCGTTTAGAGAGAGGACTGCGATATGGCCAGAATGACAGAAACAGAAACAAGCTTCCAGGTACTGACTGACTTTATTTATTTTGGGCTGAGGCATTTTGATATGACACACGAGGTTTTCACCCACACAGATTGCATTTTTCCTTCTTTCTTTTTTTTTTTTGTATTGATTTATTATTCAGAAGTGCAACTACAGCAAAGAAAAGAAAAGTCAATTACTTTGACAGCAAAATGTTTTAGATTTGGCTCCGAGCATTTATTAACTTGGGAATGACAAAACACCACGTTTGGGAGGATCAAACGCAGAATCAGACTATTTTTCAGTCACATCAGATAAATATTTCAAGAGCGACCTCCATTTTTACACACAGTGTCCCACTTCAGACTGCGATTTCATTTAATGAAGAAGTTCCTTCTAGAAGACTTCACTATAAATATCACCATGATGTTAATCTGTAATGGAGATCAGTTTATGTTAAAGAATTTCCCTTTTACAGCTCGCTGTGGTTAGAAAAGACGAAAATATAAACGTGTGAGAAGTCCGTCTTTTTAAATCAAATAAACCTGGTGTCATTGTCCCAAAACATCTGCTGAATTACTGGCTTGTGTACTTACTGACTTTAACATCACATTCAATTTTAATATAAGAAATTAAATGTGAATTTCTGCAGCTGTGAAAATGTGCTTTTATACTGAAAGAGTCCAAGTTGTGAAGTGATTGTGAGCACAGTGATACAGAACATTTCTAAAACAACGAGATAGACTCTTAGAGAACCTTCTAGCATGAAACATTTTATTGACGTATTTGTAATTAAAGCACAGTTACAGTGGAGTTAAAGTGTAATTTATACACAACTGTAAAGTGCACAAACCCTGCTGATGGAGAGAGAGTATACCAAAAAAGGAAAACTGTATTGGTTGCAATGAATAAACAGTAATATACTGATGCTTTATATCAAAATATAAGCAGCTGAGGACCGTTGTATTTTACCTCCACTGTCACTTTTAAAAGAAGCCTGACAACTTCTTGATTTTTTTAGAGAAAGGAGGTCAAACCAGAGCGACTTCACCAGGTGGTGAGCTGCTCTGCAGGGTTTGCTGTTGTCTGTTCGGACTTAAAGTACCATGCTCTTTAACCTTTATGCCACACTAATCTTTTAAGCGTCTTTTAACATCACAACATAAAAAATTTCCTCTCATCTTTTTTCTGGTTGGACCTGTTCATCTTTTACTTTCTTTGCATGTTTATTAGGGTGTGTGCATGCTTATGATAATATATTGTAATGATGTGAAAAAGGTGTGTCCATATGTGTGCGTGTCTGTGTGTACCTCAGCCACTCTCTCCAGTAGCGGCTCTAGCCAGTGGTCATTACATTCACAGTGAGAGTCCAAGAAGGTGAGCACCGGTGCCGTAGCGGCGTCTGCACCACGAACCCTCGAACGCATCAGTCCTGAGCGACACATCAGTTACAAAAAACAGTAAATCACAAAAACAAAAATGATTTCACTCCCAAACATAAACATGGGATAAATAACTTTCGTGAACCAGCACTGCGATGGATTTTTTGGGATAAAACTGATATAAAACTTTCTTCTAATTACCTTCTCTACGGTCGTTTCTCAACACGCGCACTTTTTCAATCTTCCCCAGCAGCGCTCCGTCCTCCGCTGAAACACACACAAAGCAGGTGCCGCACAGATGATACACGCATTAAATATGAATTTACACACCAATCTTGTTAGGTTTGTTTGTGTGCATTACTCACGGTTATCACTGTAGTCGTCAACCAGAATGATCTCTTTGACCAAGTGAGAGGGACTTTTCTTCAGGACACTAAACAGAGAGAGAGAGAGAGAGAGAGAGAGAGAGAGAGAGAGAGAGAGAGAGAGAGAAGAAGTATTTTAAAAAAGAGAATTTCAGCCTACAAATCAAAATCCAAAATGTTTTTTAAGTGGACAGCACACACACCATTCACCTACCTGACCACAGTCCTCAGCAGAGCAGAGCGAGCTTCATTGTGGAAGGTGATGACGACGCTGGAGGCCGGCAGGTCTGACTTCCATTGTTTATGTCTGCAACTACACACACACACACACACACACACACACACACACACACACACACACACACACACACACACACACACAAATCAGGAATAAAAAGACAGTAAAAATACAAAGTGACAAAAGCAGAGATGCCTACATGTGTACAAATGCACAAACACTCCTACGCACATAACAGCACAGCTGAATGTGTGAGCAAAGCTGCGAGCTGGAACCGCTCCCTAAACAGATTCTGAATACATGAACACAATAAATAGGATTCGGTTCACACACACAGAGTAATGCTCTGCTGAAGCTGGGATTGAAAGTGCAAAAATCACATATATATATATATATATATATATATATATATATATATATATATATGTGTGTGTGTGTGTGTGTGTGTGTGTGTGTGTCCAACAGAGACAAATCCTAACCCCGATTTAAAAGTGAGGAACACGGGTGACGAGGAACACTACATGAGACAAGGAGCCAAGGAGAGGATGAAGAGGAGAAAATGGGGCATTAACCACTGTGACAACCTCTTTCCCACCTAACACTACAACCAATCTGTTAAATCCTGTTGTAATGCCCTGTACATGAACAGATGTTTGTGTATATACTGTATATACAGATGTGTGTGGGGGCGTAGAAAAAAATCCAACGATCTGTTTCAAGAATTAACTTTCACATATAATTTAAAAGACTAACAGAGAGGTTTTCTCAAGTTGGCCTTGGAAGCTTAAACACCTACCAGACGTGCTGTTTAAAAAGTAGCGTATATATTGAATGCACAGTACACGCTGTCATTGAATTTCCTGTGTGCATGATGTGTGCGGTCCTTTTGTCCCTTCACCTCGTCTGTCAGAGCAGCATTTGGCTTTAAAAGCCTGGAGACCGTCAATATGCAGCTGCATCAATCTTGAATTGATTAACATCTTTGTGTGTGTGTGTGTGTGTGTGTGTGTGTGTGTGTTATATAGCTGTAGAATAAATCTAAGAGTTCTTTGGATCTCGTGTCAAAAGCACTGATGAAGCAGCCTGGGCCTGAAAAAGCCAGACTGGGTTCTTTTTTTCTGGACAACCTTCACAATCAGTGCTGCTGCGTGCTGTGCAAATGACACATCACTACCAGATCAATAGGAGACGCATCCCTGCTCTTTTAGTAGGCTAATGGCTCTAGCTGTCTAAGTTAGGTCAATATATCAGTGAGGACAGACCACTGCCGTTATAAAAATAGTCTCTGAATCACACAGTGTGCATCTAGACAGATGCTGCAGGAATAAAACCACTCACTGAATATGATGACGTACTGCTGTAAGATGACAGCGTTTTCCCGTCTTTGTGTCTCAAGTTGATTTAAACTTACAAATCATTGGGCCTCACGCCAGAACATTTTCATATTTTTATCCTAAACCTCTTGTATTTTCTTCTGTGAGGTTTGCTACTACGAGTGCTCCAAGTCAGATTCACCAAACTCTCTTTTAACTGGAAAGACTTGTTGTAAAATCGCTCGTTTCAGCTTGATGAGTGCCACCAGTTCATGAGGAGGCACACGATCGTGAGATTTGATCATTGGCATAATCAACGTCCCCCAAAATTGTCATATAAGGCTGCCTGTTCCACTCCGTTTGTGGGCAAGTTTCATTTTAGTTTGTCTTAGTTTATATATTTTACTTCAGTTCATTTTGATATCATATTGAAACTGCAAATTCATTGTGATTAAGGCATTAAGATTTCAGGTCAACTTTTTTTTTCCATCTGTAAAGAAAAGCAGACTATCTGTATAAGATTTGTACAACAGGACAGAGCCACTCGTGAAGAGAAAATTGGTGAATGCCACAAATGTTCTTAAACCGCTCGTACATGCCTCTTATAAACAAATCTGTTCATCCGCATGGTTCTTGCATTGCATTGTGTTGAATCGACTATAAAAACAAGTTCAGCATCACTTCAAAACTGTACAACGTAAAACATAGTAGAAACTAGGAACAGGAAACCGTGCAGAGTGACAAGAAAAACGTGCGAGAGCAGGAGCTGTGGCATGTGATGTTGTAACGGACTCAGGTAGCATCGAGGATTAAAATATCTAGTTTATTTTTTATGTACGACTAATATCCTGCAAAATAATTAGGGCGGCAACAAGAACATTTGGCAGACATAAGAATCAAGCTTACTAAAACATTACTATTCTAATAAAAGGGATCCAACAGATATTGTGCCGTGATTTTATTTTTGTCTCCTCCTCTATTTAACAAGCAGAACAATCGACAGCCATTAGCAGAGGTTTGTGTTATGAACGGAGCAGAGAGTGAACAGTGCGTGTCTGCTCTGCTGCTACTTCCTGGTTTTCATCTGATAGACCACAATAGAGGGAGTTTCCAAGAGATCTTATCCAGTCTAGTACCAATTAGTCAAATAGACAGACAGTAAAGGACAGCACGTACAGACACAATCACTGCAATTACACATGCAACAATAAAAGGCTAGGAGGGACAGGATCAGCTGTTAGTGACGTAGACATCGTGTGCAGCAGTAGAGATACATACTGGTCGTGTCTCGTATCAGGCACGGCTCTGTCCATGCGGAGTTTGTCGCTCTCCACCTGGTTGAACTTGTTCCTGGCGTACGGATCCTGACCCGGCCGGACCACCGTGGCTCCAACGTACAGATCCTGGTCAAAATCCTGCCAGCGCACCTTACCTGGACACACACACACACACGTTAAGCACACACCACATTTGTGATTTAACTGAGGCGGTGGTGGAAAGATGGAGGGAAAGGCTCAGTAGTTTCAGATATTTCTAAACTTAAAATAAAATCCATCCTCCATGAGCACAACATGGTATTTTGGGAAAAGCAATCAGGGTGTTGGGTGAACAAAAACACACCGCTGTACCATGTTAACAGGATTGATTTACACATCTTTTTAGCCTGTATTGTTAAATAGGTGCACATTACAATGTGGATAAAGAGCAAACAGGGTAGGAAAAATACAATTTCTTCTTTATGTTTCAACTTTCAGATAAACACTAAACCACCAGAGAACAAATTGCATGTCCGGGTTTTAATAAGAAACATATCCTCGATTGCAACTCTCTGGTGAAATGCATGTTAAATAAACGCAGCATATCCAAAAATAAAAGCCGCCACCAAAGATGGAGTTTAAACCTTCGCCAAGGCTGAAAATGTGTCTCAGGAATGAATGGGATTATACATCAGTGGGAATATGAAATGTAGGCAGCAGCCTGGCTGATGCAAGAATCCTTCACGAGTGACAGGAAGGAAACCTCGCTGCTTCAAGCTGCTGCCTGACAAGGCGGCAACATGGCACTGAGGAAAGCTGACATGAGATTTATGCTGCTTCTATGCAAAAACTAGAGTTTTGAAGACAGGGCGAGACTACTTTAGCAAAGCTTGAAAACACAAAAGAACATTTATTATGCACAGCACCAAGTAAGAATAACAGTAACATCAGTAATTTACTGCAGCCTAAAATATAAGTTTGGAAAACATTTTAAACATTATCAAACCTACACACTCAGAGCACGTTGTGTCTGTCTGACCAGATTACAGAGATCATTGCGCACTTAACAGAGAAAGTTGTCATGTTTAATTTCACAGTTTATCACTGACTACTGAGACACAGACTCACACGAATAATAATGCAACTAATTAGCCGGGTGCAGCTGCTATGCTAATGACTTGTGTTAAGCATATGGCAGTGTGAGATTACACTATCTCTCAGTATGGTTGAGTGTGTGCATGACAGGCACAGAAAGACAGACAGAGAGAGAGAGAGAAACATAGCCTGACGAGGAGGAAAGAGCTAGCGTGTGTGTGTGCATGTGCGTCTACCCTGACAGCATGTGAAAGTGTCTGGCACGCTAATTAGCTAAAGCTCGCAGTGATCTGCCTGCGACTGTATAACGGCGCCTCCGAGACACTGCTGCATGTGTCAGAGTGCGTGATGTCCTTGCTGATATCTCTGTTTAGTGGCACCAAGTAATTAATGTAGTGAAATTAAATGTTTCAACTTCTCACTTTGCAAGTCTTTAGCTCAGACTTCAGCCTGAAGCTCAGACAATCTTTATCCTTCAGTCTTTCTTTCAGCCCTCCTGTTCTCTGTGTGCGCTGAACTCACTCAAAGCTGATTAACTGTCCACTTTCTCACTGGGATTACTCATTCAGTTGATATTTTTCCAATACTCTCTCAGGCCACTTTAGCAGGTACACCCATGCAGACCCAGCTGGTGGTTTGCCGCTTTAAGCCCTCTGAGTCTGTACTGGTGAATGGTGTGGTCTGTTGGTTTGAGCAGTTTTCACTCTGCCTCTCATCACCGAGCTGTTTCCGCCCACAGCTGCTGACTGCTTGTTTTTGTTTAGTTGCAACAATTTCTGGAAATCACTTGACGCTGTTGTGTTTCCAACTGATGGTAACTGGCAGGCAGGACTCACATTCAGAACCGTTCCCTCGATCTGTACTGAACCACAAACCCTTCGCCTGCCAGCTCAAAGAACACCAACGCTCAATGTGCACATGCTCACACTCACACACACACGTCTTTTAATATCCTTCACTCTCCCAGCCTCCTTCTTCTCTCCATCTCCCCTTTCCTCTCTTTCTTTTTCACCACTTTCCATCTTCTTCCTTCTCCGTCTGTCTGTCTGTCTGTGTGTCCGTCTCTGTCTGTCTGTCTGTCTGTCTGTGTGTCCGTCTCTGTGTGTGTGTGTGTTGTGATACGCCGCCATCGTTGTAATCGTGTAAAGTCACCCTGAAGTTGAAATGCCCCCACTTCAACATTCAAATTGGATGCCGTTTCCACTGCTGGATCAGATAAGAGAGTGTGTGTTCAAGCTTTCGCAGGTCACGGGCTTGTGAAGGAGGGGCGGCTGCTTTGAGTCAGGCTGCGGATGAGAGCTGAATAAGAAATCGCAGCTCAGATACTCTGCTGCTGTGACTTCTCTGCTCGACACTGTCGGACTCAATGGTTCTCAAAGTCTGGGTGGAGACGCATAGCTGGGTTTGCGGCGAGATTAAAATGGCTCCTTGAATTATTTTGGATAAATTTGCAGCTCCAACATTTGAAGATTGTATCACACTGCCGGCCGTATTGAATAGTCTTCTCTTTCTCTGAGGTTATTTAAACATGGTATGGTTAAGCAGGCCGAGGATGTTCATGTTCTGCTGGTAATAAAACTCAACAGCTATGCCACTGTTACCACATTTCAAAAAGGAAATGGTTTTGGTTGTGTGAACATGATGTGGAATACTTTCTGGATATATGACTGTGGCGTACAGTGTTTGCTATGCACATGCTTTACAGCTGGGATGTATTTGTCCTGCCTCTTCCTGTCATACAATCACGACCACAAACAATGAAATACTGAACTCTCTCCAGATCCTGAGGGAGATCCTGCTCAAATATCCTGGCTTTGAATATGACTAAAGATAGATTTGATAGCTTAGTTTTTTTGTTGGGACACAAAACGCACTACTTACTTCACAGTGTGGCTGTAGTGCATGATGGGTAGTGAAGTTTCTTACCTGGTGGCAGAGTCTCCAGGGTGTGAGTCTTGTCGTCAGAGCTGTGAGCTTTGCTCCTACTGGACGAGTCACTGGAGCCCCAATCATCCTGAAACACACAAAACAAACACACACACACATTAGCATGAATACACACAAAACAAGTAAACAGGAGAGCAGCAGAGAGACATCTTATCCAAGACAGAGGAATCTGATGTTTTTGGAAGATATGAATTACCTGTAGAGTACTGTGAAGATTGTCACACTGTAAAACACCACGTAGGAATTTAGCGGAATCAGCTAATCTTTTGTCATTAACTTTATGTAAATATATACATTTCACGTGACTTGAGCTCTTTTGACTTGACTATTTCTTTTTCATAGTTTGAAGAAAACGAACATGATGGAAACTTGCCGTGTCTCTTGAAGTTCTGGTTATTTCTTTTTGTCATAATGAAAACAATACTAACCACGATGAAGGTTACTAGTGAATTCAGTCAAATGAAAAAATGACTCTTCAAACTGAGAAAATGGCAAAAAAGCAAATCTCACAGTAACGTTTGACTGAACCATTGTTGATTTAACTTAATATCTTAAGTTTATTGAACTTAACTCCATCAGCTTTACATTTTAAATAACTCATGAAACAACTTTGCTCTAATTATTCAAACTAAGTTCAGTTAACTCCCATTTTTAAGGCAGCAGGGGAGCTTATGTTTTTAAGTTGAACCAGCTTAAACTGTTTTACAGTGCAGGAGAAATGTGAGAGGAAAGACAATGTGTGAACTCACGAAGCCTTGTAGGCTTGAGTACAGAGTACAGCTCAACCCTCTCCTACATTTTACTCCAAACCCAACAGAGAAAACACACTTTGAGCACTTCAGTAAAACCTTAAATTGATTAGATCAAATTCATAGTAAAGCTGTTTTTACAAAAGTTATTTTTGAACCAGTCTGCCTCAGCAGCTAACTGAGAGATTCAGGTTCAGCTGAGTCCATTTAGACAACAGAATGTCCAGCGAACGTGACTGTCTTGATATAAGATGTTGAACAATCAAAGCGGTCTTCTAGCAAAGCACTCAATGAATAAATCAATTCATACACGTTTCATCCCATTGTATCATCGATAATCGACTTCATCGGTGCGTTGAGAGTCATATTCATGCCCTCGCCATTTACACAAATGTACAGACGGCCGAGCAATCCCTCCTTGTATCCATGTATGTTACCATTAAAACCCCCTGGATCAATACACCGGGAGGCACAGTAATTAGCACCATTCATTCCCTGTCCAGACCTTTGCCCTTGACTTTAGAAAACTATTGTCCAGCCGTCTTATTTGTTCTGTAGTTCCATTTCACCTTCAGCCTCTCCAAAATGCTTTATTGATCCGTTTTCTTTATTACCTCAGGACAACCAATGACAGTGTGACGTTAGGGACCCCAAACAGTATTCAGCCGTTTATTTATACACCTGAGAGAAGTGGTAAAGGGTAGAAAAAGGATTTTCACACTATTTTTCCATTTTATTATGCTCTTTAGGCCTTTTGCATTTCTAGTAGCAAAATAACTGCTGTTGTTTTCTGTGACTCTCACCCATCATTTCACTCTGTGCCAGCCTTCCCATTCATCTGCTGTGAACGCTGCGTCAATCTGTTCTGAAACTATACCCATTTTTCAGCAACTGAAATAAGATTAGGCCATCTAACACCCACAACTACTATAAAAAAATCCTACATAAAATCAATTTCTATAAGTGTTCACGACAGCTGAGAGTGTGTGCACAGTCAGATGGTAATGCTCAGTGTAGGATGAAAACCAAAGCTGGCAGTATACTGGCTGCAGGAATACAGTTTGACAGGTTCTGAGGGAAAAACAGGACATTTTCAGGTAAAATAAAGCTCCAAATTGGTTTCCGACTTTTGCTTCGTTGGGCTGTTTTGTCTTACTGACATTTTACGGTCAACTCTTCAAACCGAAGTGTTTCATGGCTCTGCATTTTGAGCTGGTTATGAAAACCTCCAACTTTATGAACGGTTCGCACTGCTTTTTAAGAGTAAAATTCAAGCACTTTTCAAACCCTTTCAAGGTACCTAAACCAAACATTTTCAGACTCCCAAAGCAGATATCATCACATCTAAATTGTTGGTATAAATGCCAGGAGACAACAAACAAATATGACAACGGGATTGTTTCATTTCAAATATTAAAATACTTTTTGGTTTACATGAGTGATTGTGTGGATGATGAAACACCAGATTATGTTGAAAATAAAGCACTTTTCAGGGAGTATATTGGAATTCAAGCATATTCCTAACCTTGAAAACAACAGTTAAAATTAAGCATTTTCCAAACTTTCAAGATTTTGTACGAACCGTGTTTATGGGAGATCAGAGATAATAAACCCGAGGAACCTTTCCCTCTTCAATCTCCTTGTGTTTTCACTGCTTCCGAGTGTCAGTAAACATGCAGCGAGTTTACTCACATTTGCATGTGTTGACATCTTACATGGTGGTGTGAGTTTGTCAAATTTTGTAGGCTGTTGTAAGTATAACACCACCGTAACGCCATCATAAGACTGACACCTAATGAAGTCAGCTGAGGTGTGTATCACATCACGTTGAACATATCTGTCATGTCCTCTGTCTCTTCTGAGACTCATCACGCGATGTTCAGCTGCCTCTTTACATGCCTGGCTGCCTCACGGTCCGCAGCTCAGCCCCTCTTTAGAAACAGTGCTGTGGAAACTCTGCGTCTCATGAGAAACGACCTCCTTAAAGCATCTGTCATATGTGTCATGTGCAAAGACAAATGTGCAAAGTAGACCTGGGAAAGTGCATGAAGACATGGAGGATGGCCAGGGGATCTGTACCTTAATGCAGCACATGCACACACACCAAACATACATCTTCCAACAGCACTTTATAGACAAGGCCTGCAGCCCTGACAGAAGAACAGACAGTCATCACTGGAAATCCCTAAAAAATTAATGGTTTCATCATCTGACTTTTCAATGAGGCCAGAGTTGTGTTAAATGGAATTCATCCATCGTTAAATTCATTATTTACACCTGTGCTTTCAAAATGTCTTCCATAAAAAAGGCCCAACACTTAAATGTGATGCAGCCTTCGTTAATATTATTAGCTACACCTGTGTGTAAGTGTTACATGTCCTCTGTGTCGAAGGTCTATTTGAAGCACATCCGTTAAATGTGAGCACTGCATCATTTGAATTCAGCATTAAAGTCTCAGCTAATAGTAAAGCCATAGTAACGTCACATTCTGTCTAAAAGTATTAGTTTTTAGCTCAACAAACTAAACTTAATTCCATCGTAGCAGCTCTGTATGACTCCAACCTGCTGACAGTCGACCAAAAGGCTTTTGATAGGTCTGATTGTTTGAGCAGCTGTTCTCAATTTACAATCAGTTCCTAAGAAGACCATTTAAATGACAGACAGTTGGCAGAATGAGAAAATAAAAATAAAAATTGCTGACAGCCTGTTGAATGTGAGAGACCCAGCTCTCCTCTCAGATCAAAACAAAGTGAAGCCCTGCTTCCTGCAGGAAATGCACCACTTTCTCTTCTGCTTTTTCTTCACTGCACATATTTACAACGTTATTTTAATATGTTAAAAATGTTCATATTCTATTTGGGAGTTTAAAAAAAAAAATCAGTTTTAAGACCCACACCTTGACTCCGTACGCTTGTACACCCTCAACACGCTCGTTAAGAGCTGCTGGGAGCAGATCAGCAAGTAATTCTGCCTGCTGTGCTCGTAAATGCCAAATATTTATTTTATGACTGCAGTTCTAGGTTCTACGTTTACTTGTTTTAACTGCAGAAATTAATCATATTACTTTCTTTTAACAAATATACATGTGAGGAGAACAAGAAGGTAGAAGGGGAAAAGGGAGGGAGCGAAAGAGAGACGGACAGAGAAACAAGAAAATAAACTTAACATCGTGAAAAAAGGGAAAGAAGAGTGAATTGGAGAAAGTACAGCACTCCAGCTGCATCTGTGCCGCCTGAAAAACATCCCCTGTGATTTATGGGAATTGCAGTCCATCACAGATCGCACCAAGACAGAAAACATTAGCAGACGATGAGAACAATGCAGTGCTTTAAGGACCAGCACGCATGATTTATCAACAAATGATTGCTATAAATATGACTTATCACTGATTGAAACATGATTTAAAAGGGTAAGTAGAGAGCAGATGTTGGAGAGCTATTTTTGTAACTCGCATAACACGAATGGCTTTGAAAACCTCTTAGTGAAAATGGCCCCAGCCTGTATCTGCCTCTCCTCTAAACGCAAACATGATTGATTGGAACTGTGCACAAACATAAAGACAAGCAACGAACACCCCAGTGTACCAGCTAAAGCCAGATATATTAGAAACAGAATAAAGCAGTGTTTTGACTGACTGTTAACCCCTTAACATCCTGTTTCCCCGTTTTTCCCTTCATGTAAATTGAAGGTTGAATAAAATCATCCACTTGTCTGACAGTATCATAATACATTCTGTATCACTTCTTCTAACTCTTAATTGAAGCTATATGATGTTTAGTGTCATAATCAAACCCAAGACTCCATGTTTTATATGGCTGCAACGTCTCATCAAATGGAAAAACCGGGATTTCCACTAGAATTTAAAAATAATGTTCTGTGAGTTTGAACCAAGTTTGTAATGACTGACCCATCAGCAGGTCAGTGATGTTTAAAGGAATAGTTTGACACTTGAAAAAACGCTTATTTTCTTTCTTACAGAGAGTTAGATGAGAAGATTGACTATCATGTCTGTACGGTTAGCTTAGCTTAGCTTAGCAGAAAGACTTTAAACAGGGGGAAACAGCTAGCCTGGCTCTGTCCGATAGTAACAAAATCCACCTACTAGCACCTCCAAAGGCCCCAATTATTAACACGTTATATCTCGTTTATTCTGTACAAAAACCGACGTGTAAAAATGACGTTGTGGTTTCACAGGGCGTCATGTGCGAGACTATTTCATGTTAATTAGTGAGCTCTAGAGATGCCGGTAAGCAGACTTTGTTACCTTTGCAGAGCCAGGCTAGCTGTTTCCCCGTTTCCAGTCTTTGTGCTAAGCTAAGCTAGCCGTCTCCTGGCTGTGGCTTCATATTGACCGTACAGACGTGAGAGTATCTCAAACTATTCCTTTCAGAGGGCGACAGCGTGCAGGTGCTACATCAGGAGGCACACCAATTTGGTTTGTAGCATTTTAAACTAAATCTACCACCACCGAGCTTCCAGCTAAAATCCACTTTAGTGCTGAAATGAGTAGTCCATGAATTGATTAGTTGAGAAAATTGAGGAATTTTCTCTACTTTATATAACTGAAAATGCAATACTTTGAGCTCTGGGGAATAGTTAAGGGCATTTCTTCCTATATTTTGACATTTTCGCCCTCTGTAGTCCTTCCCTGTCTGCATCTTTCTTTTTATCTCTCCCTCCATCTTTCTGTCTTTCACATCTTTTTGTCTCTCATTTCATCTTTCTCTCTTCTGCTGTGTTACTTTGGCAGCAGTTTTCATAGTCTGCCATCTGACAGATGGTCATGACACATAGAGGCAAAAAAAAAAAAAAAAAAAAAAACACACTTCATAGACACACTGAATTTCAAACAACACACACACACACACACACACACACACACACACACACACACACACACACACACACACACACACACACACACACACACACACTCAGCTCGTTCAGAGGAGCACATTTGATGTGTGTCTGTCAGCGTGGTGTAAAGCCAGTTTCTGTCCAGCTCTCTGGTCAGTGAGAGAAGAGCTGAAGAAAATCTCATAAATTCTCCACCCAGAGAAGATAACATTTAATTACATTTTTAAATTCTTTACACTGGTTATATTGCCTTTTGTCATTCTTTATAAAGGCATGTAAGGGGTGGTTTTAAATGTGAGGTACAGCTTCTTTCTTCCTTTGTTTTGTTATCTTTTTGGCTTGTTTAATCTGCCTTTTTAGGATGTTTCTCCTGTGGCGGCTGGTTTGTTTTTCTGGTTTGAGCCACCTTGCAGCTCTTGTGGGTGTCCCTGTCCCCGCGGTGTGTGTTTATCTCCGTGCTTTGTTGTTGGTTTATGTAGGGCAGCATCAAGCATCTTACTGCACACAGTGCGATAAAGACTCGTTAAGAAAAGAAGGGACAATTTGGGGGCTTTTTGCGGCACGCTGCTACACTGGGTGACAGGAAACTAAAAAAGGGCCCAGTGAGAAAATTACACCTGATAGGTCACGAGCAACAATCTCACAATGTGACGTGTTGTATGTCAAAGCACCTGAAGTCAGCCAACTATGAACACACACTGAGGCTGTCAGAACATATTTCAATGCAAATTTCACCCGGGTGTTAAAAGAGGAACGAATTTGAGCCTAAATTTGCCTGTTGCACACGTCAAAAACAGCTATTTCTATCTTCTATTTTACAGGTGATTGTACTGAACTCATCTCTGGCTCTTCATTGTCAAGAGTGCTGCTCCTCTTTACCTCTCCTCCAAGCAGCGTCTAAAACATGTTTAAAGCCCCTTCAGTTAACTTAAAAGGCAAAAAGCACAAGCTCAAGTATTTTATAGGAGCAATTACCCGCCCTAATAAACGTGTTTTCTCTGCCAACTGGAGGATGTATGCAGGGCACAACGGAGCTCTCACACCTGCTTCTCTGATAATGGGATGGACTTTAAGCCCCCAAGAGATCAGACCAAGCGTGCACGTGTGCGTGTGTGTGTGTTAATGTGTCAGCTCATGTTTGTGTATGTGGGGGGTTTGTGAGCTCACATGCATTAGTGTGTCAGTCTGGTTACACGCATGGTTATCCATCTGTGAGTGAATGTGTGTGTGTGTGTGTGTTTGATCTAGTCTTGGTCGAGCCTCTAATAGTCAGAGTATAATCCAAAGTAATCTGATCACATCCACTGATAGATTAACTCAGATAGGAGCCAAGAGTTCACCAACACACACACACACACACACACACACACACACACACACAGAGTACTCTCCTAGGTGGTTTTTGCTCATATACATGGGACGTTTTCTCTGCAATAAATTCAAACTCAAGCCAAAACTGGTTTGGATTTCACCGTGTAAATCCAGATTAAACCATGTTTCTGATTCAGCAAGCAGTGCCGATGGTCTGATTTGCTCTGTAGGCTTAATTCATCACAAAACCCCTCCAAGAGACAACAGTACAGCACATCAAGAGCAGCGGGGAGAGGAGGTAATGAAACACACTGATGGACAGCAGCACACAGTGATGATACAATATGCTGCTGAAGGTTGTCATTACTGAAAACCTTGCTCTGTTTTGTATTATACTGTTATATCTTGTATTGGTTGTATGCCCACGGACTGCTGAAATTATCTTGAAAACAGGCCTGCGCCTGTTTTTGAACAGCAAGGTCCCTGCTAAACAAATTTAACAATTAGGTACTAAATTAAACTGATTTATTTCCAAACAAGACAAAGAGTCTACAGCCATGCTGGCGGCTCTGTGAGGCTGAACTTGGGCACGGCGGTGCTTTAAGTGGTGCTAAATGCTAACGCCAGCACGCTAACATTGCTCACAATGAAAAAGCAGGTATAATAATAATTACAATCAATCCAATAGTTGTTGAGATATTTCAGTCTGGACCAAAGTGGTAAACCAACCCACCGACCAAAGTCCCTAAAGCCATGCTAGCAGCAAATACATCAGAAAATAAATAAATTAGTGCACACTTCAGTCCAGAAATGATAGAGTTATATCTAATGTGCCCCATCTGTTAATGTCACCAAAACCAAGAAAGTGTTGTTGCTGGTTTTAAGTATGTTGTTCTATGTAACATGTGTCACTTGGTGCAGGCTTTTTCACTTAGTGCTGTCACTGTTTAGAGGCTCAGGTTCAAGCCCCTGTGACAGCCAGCATCTGTCCTGCTGAAGTGTCCTTAAGCAAGACACTGAATCCAGATCAGTGCCTGGCGTGGTGCTCAGTAGCTGAGCCTGACCTTTGACCTCCCTGAGGAATGAAAAGAGACATGTCCAAACAGAGACATCACAAAAATATCATACAGCACTGGTCGTCCCAGAGGGAATCAAATCACAGTCTTCCTGGATACGTAAGAAAGGGTTTTCAAAACAAAATGTCAAAACCATCCTTTTACTTTTACCACCACTCTAAATGAGAGGAAGTCGTGTATAGCCAGCCTGTCTGGTCAGATAAACATCAAAAATGTCAAAAGAATGACTTCACCCAAAACCTGGTGTGAGGCTGCTTTTAACTTTTTCAGACTTGACCTGGAAATGAACTCGCCCTGTTGCTAAGCTTCAAGAAACAAGAAAGAGTGATGGGAGACATTTAAGAAAATGAAACAGAACTATTTAAAAATTACAGACCACAGGAACCCCACTTCTTCAATCAGCTTCTCTTAATTTGCCTAATCTTCACAGTTCATGAAAAGCAGTAAAAACTCGCTCAAGGGACTTTTGCATTTCCTGGACTTTGAAGTTCTTATAGTTTATAGAGCCGGCCTGCGTAGATGTGAATGAGTAAGTGTCACAAGGCCAATTACTAGAAATAAAGAGCGCGGTGTCCGCTAGAAGACAACTAACAAGATGGAAAACTAAAATTATAGTGCAACCCACCATCTCTGCCTCCAGTACAATCCCCAACTCCCTAAATATAATAGCAGGGGGAAAAAAATAGGGGACATGGTGCGTATTTTGTACAAAAATGTGACATCTTCATCTGTGAGACTGAACGCGTTCACACTGTGACCGTGTTAATATCCCTGATCCAGGCTCCCTGCGGTGATGCTGTCCTCTCCGGCTCGCGCTACAAGTTGTTATCGAGGAGAAGAAAGAATCTAGAACAAGTCACATTTTTTTCCTCCTCTTTAATCACAACACTGTGTCCCCGGGCCACACACACACACACACACACACACACACACACACACACACACACACACAGCATCTTCTGGCAGTAGTTCAACATGAAAGGAGTGGGAAAAAAAAGCTTGTTGCTGAGAGCAACTCTTAAAAAACAGCCATAACTGGGATGTCATTACACACAGGAGAGGAGCGAGGTAAGATGAGGAGGGGGGGATGCAGACGGAGGGTTTTGGCATTTGTGGCCATTTTCATTTTGCCTCCCAGCAGAACTTTCCAGCAATATGGTGTTGAAGCTCAACCTGCTGAAACTAACTGTTTTTGTGCCTCTGCAGCAGCAAACTTTGGAATAAATCTGTCAAATTACATATGACTGAACTTCTCACCTGCGAACACCCCCTCTTTCTAACCTCATTTCATTTTAATGCATCTCATCTCGCGTCTCCTCCTTTGTCATGTGGTGGCATCTCCTCCCGTCTCCTCTCCCCTCGCTGATGCTCCTCTCTTACCTCTCCCCTACCCCGATCAGCCCTCATCTCATACTTTTTACTCTCCTCTTCCTCTTTTTTCTTCCTCAGTCATGAAGTTAACATTTTGAATTTTACTCGGTTATTTTCTCAGTGCCGCATTACCCAAGCTCCTCTCTACTCACCGCTACGGCAGCCACAAAGAGCTGGAGAGAAGAAAAAAAAAAATCTACAATCCATCATCGCGTTAAAAAACCATGCCTGGAAAAGTCACAGCAAAACATGCTGAGGTGAATGCAGCGCCGATACCTTGCTCAAAGCTCACACATAATTCTTCAACCCTTATTTAACCATGTGGTCCAACAGCTCAAAGGACTTCAGGAGACACCATGATGCTTTGGGTTAAAGCTGTTTTTCAGGAACTCTGTTTGAGACTCCGCTTGAGCTCTGAATTTCTTAATTTATCTAACTGCTCTTGCTAAATACTGCTGAGGGGAAATATTACAGCGGAACATTTTGCACATGGCTGATTAGACGCCATAGCTGGTTGGCAGACATGCAAGAAACATCCCCGTACGAGAGAGAGAGAGAGAGACAGGAAACAGAGACGTCTCTGCAAGCCACCTCAACATTTAAGAAAATGACCAGGAATAATCCAGAAACACCTGAACTACAAACAATATTAAAATAACATTACTTTCTGTCTAGTCTGTAAGAAGTCACTGATTTTCTGTGTTACTTTCCTCCAGAGGAAACTAATGAATTATTAAAATACAGTTGACTGGTTTTCTCGAATGCCATTGTTTTAGGTGATGCATGTGTGGTTTCTTCAGAAATTACTTACAATTTTATATTTCACAAAGAGCCTCTTAATAGAAAAATAGAGCAACTGTCTCTCCTTAATCTGCTCCTGTTTGTGGGATGAACTGGCACATTGTCTAGAAACATATTCCTGCACTGCACATGCAAATGTAAACTACTCCAAAAAAACTGAACAATGCAGTACTTAAGCCGTCAAATACACTCTGGCATCTTAGCAGGCAGCCTGTTTGCTTCAGTACAATGATATTTGTACAGTTAAAAAAACAAAAATTAAAGATTCATGCTAACAGTATGAAGGAGGACGCACAGAGCGAGGGCAAGGAAGACAGAACAAATCTTCACCCGGTACTGTAACACACAGAGTGAAGCATGAAGCTGTTCAGTCAACCAGTGCTGTCTGTCTGTCTGACATTTAATAAGGCGTGACAGAGGGGGAAAGTTATCCAAAACATCACAGAAGTGTCAGAAGTGTGTCAGACTCTCTCACAAACACACACAATCGCACACATTCACACACACTCCCCTGCTGAGGCACGCTGAAAATGCATGCCTGCTCTGCTTCAAAGGAGCTCATTAGGCTGCGTGTAACCTTAAAATAATGTCACTCCATATAATGAAACCTCTATACAAGAGAGAAAGAGGAGGAGAGAGAAAGAGGAGGAGGGAGGACAGAACAACAAAAAGAGGGGAGGGGGGAGCTGTTTGTAAAATCCACAAGACTTCAACCCTGAAGCCCCTTCGACTTCACTCGGTCGAGAATTCAGACTGCACTGAGCAAACTGTGACAAGTCTCACCAGGGTGTGTGTGTGTGTGTGTTGGTGTGCGCACTCATCTTTCTTTGCATGTGTTTTTCTGTGTAAGTGTGTGTTTGTGTGTGTAGGATGCAGATGGGGTTTTGGGAAGGCGGCCAGCACACACAATTGCTCCATTGAGCCGTCTCGCACCCCCCAAGTGCCTCTCTCTCTCACTGGCGCACACACACACACACACACACACACACACACACACACACACACACACACACACACACACACACACACACACACACACACACACACACACACACACACAAGCTCCAACCTAAAGTCACGCAGCCACACACACAAAGCAAAAATCTAACTAACTAATCATCTTCAGTTCCTGGGTTTTTGTTTAACACCTGCTGAGTCGTGTGACGCCTGAATCTGACCCAAATGAAGTCCGATAAGTTAGTTTACTGTGAAACAGGTGAACAGGTGAACTTTAACCTCAACGTCACAGCCGAAGCATTCAAGGTTAAACATCTCTGCACATTCGTCTTCTCTACCTGTTGCTCGCACACAGAGACTGTTTGCTGGAAAGACACAAGCTTCTGCATCTTCCACTGCTTCGGCCAACTCGTAACAGTAAGAAAGACAAATGCACTCTTGGTGCTCAGAAACCGTCCACCGAGTGGAACATATTTCCCGGGGGCAAAACTGAGTTTTAAGCATTTGAGCTGTCTGCTGCAGTGATTCTCCACAGCTGCAGCTCAACACACACTGGAGTGAAGTGGGTGGACTGCTGGCTACTGTTCCACACAAGGAAACTATATTTTTTTGCCAAAGCTGAAACGATTACTTGCAACTATTTTGATAATAGATTCATTGTTTAAGGCATTTTTCAGGCAGCTTCCTGTAAGAATCTGCTGATTTTCTTTGTCTTGTGTGATAGCAAATTTAAAATGTATGGGTTTGGGACTGTTAGTCAGACAAAACACTTAAACATGTCACCTCACCAGGTGATGGTATTGTGATTTTATTGTGAAAATAACGTCACGTCAAGGTTTTAACCATTTATCGCAACAATATGCATTTTACTTTGGCTGTGCGCCTCTGCTCATGTGATGGAAGGTGGACACGGACGATTAATTTATGTACGACTAAATGCTAATATGTGGAGGGAGTTATCTGAAAGCGGGTAACAGCACTGAATGAGTTTGTCTATTAAATGTTTATGTGGAGAGAGAGAGAGAGATATGGTGGACATGTGTGATTGGAGGATGAATGGAACAAAAATGACTCCCGTGCCTGCCTGAACTGCTGTGAGGCTCCATTAATCACTAATCAACATAATTGTTTGTTGCAGCCGTCATTTTTATATTAAGTTGAAAATAATTAATTTGATTAGAGCTGCAACTACAGATTCTTTTTATTATCCACTAAGCTGTCAATTATAATTTTTTATTACTTGATTGATTGTTCGGTCTATAAAAAGGTCAGAAAATAATGAAAAATCCCCATCACAATTTCCCAGAATCCAAAGCGATGTCTTCAAATTGCTTTTGGATAAAAAGATTCACAGCTACAGAAGCAGTCAGTGGAGGGAACAGTCTTGCTGTCTTTTACCCGTTAATGACAGGCACATGGTTAAATGACCAGCGAGGCCAATCTCCAAAACACTTGGTGTATTTCCTTCACGGTCGTCCCGCAGCACAGAACCAACCATCCGTTCATCTGTCTCCCAGCCTGTCAGTGACTGTTCAACAGACACAATAAACAGAGCTCAGGTTCATGGTGTCATGGTGTCCGTTACATCTATTGTTGTAGCACTGTAGTAATGCCTTTGAAGACACACACACACACACACACACACACACACACACACACAGAAGTCTTTTCACGTTGAGTGAGAGGGGGTCAGAGACAGGACCCTCTGTGTTTCTGTCCAGGACTGCAGGACATGAAAGAGCATCAAAAGCCGGAGATAAAAAGTGAGAAACAGAGAGTACAGTTGATTCACAGTTGTTGACAGAAGCAGTGAAGAGATCTGTGAGGGTGAGAAACAAGAGGGAACAAATGAAAAGGCAGAGCGCTGTGACACGACACCCGGCTCAGTCGTCACCGTTATCATGTAAAACTATGTGGTTTTCATCCCTCCACCTGAATCTAAAGATGATCCTTTAAGTGCTGACTGAGGAGCACTCAAGTGAGTCATAACACCCCCCATCTGGAGGCATTAAAGGGTCAAAAACTGACAATCATCTAAAAACAAAAATGTTAAATTGCAATCCCTGAACTCTTTTGAAAATGTCAGATTTTCACGTGGTAGTAATGATTATTGTGAAAGCTGCTTATTCCCCGCTGTTAGTCGGCGGGAGCCGGAGAATTAATTTGAACAAATGACTCCTGATAATGGGCAAGTTCAGATTCAATTTTCAGGAAAGAGGGAAGGCGCTGCTGGAGACACCGAACGAGGGAATGCAAAACAAGACGAGGCGAGAGGGAGACGGAGAGAAATGTTTGGAGCGTGAGGATGAAAGATGGAGCAGGGAGGGAGATGGAGCGAAGTGCTGAATCATCCGAGTGTGTCAGCAAGAGGGGAAAAAGTAGGCCAAGGTGGAGGGGGTGCAGAGGGTGGGGATGTTAAAATTCCCCAATTCAGTTGTACAAACTCTTTCATCAACCACTTGCTTCCTCTTTTCTTTCCCTACACCCCCCTCCCCCTTCCTCCCTGCCTTCTTTGATGCCCTCCTCCTCCCTGCTAACAGTAAATGATTGTCCCCTCCTCAACCACAGCGGTGGTCTGTAATTACTACCACCAAAAAGGTTCCTTCTTGCTTTAAGAAAATCGGCATGTTGGGAAGTGCTTTCATTATATTGTTTATTACACAAAATGATTGTGATTTGTGAAAAATGCAGCTCCTGGTGTTTTTTAAAGAAAACATAATGGAGATTGTAATGAGGGGTTTTGCTCTAAAAAAGAAGAATGATCGAAGCTGCAAATGGATGGATTTACAGAAAAAACGATGCTGAGGTCATCAATGTTACAGTACTGATAGCTGCTGAAATTGCAACACAGCACGTTACCTCATACCATAGGAGTGTGTGTGCGTATGTGTGCGTATGTGTGTGTGTGTTTAGTTGGAACAGGAAGGAGCTTTAAGTCTATAAATATTTTCTTTCCCATACAAGGAGAAAAGTTTTCTGTAAGCCAGCAGGGGAAGGTGTGTTTTCGTGAATGGGTATCACGTATGGATGTGAGCAGTAGTGGTGGGTAATGTGTGTGTATGTTGCTCAGTGTGTATTGTGCGTGTGTGTTGGCTGAAACAAGGCCAAGATTTCTACAGCCTCCGTCAGTTTCCTCTACATGACGATGTTGCCACGTGTGTGCGCTGCATACATTCTTTGTGTAGATTCAACACCAAACGTAGAAATATGCACACATAACCTTTGCTCTAGATTGACAAGAAAAAACATCCTTGTTATACACACATCAGTTATTAAATGAAGCACACGTGCAAGAGCTTGATTCCTGCCGTTATGTATTAATGGATGTCGACACACTTGTGTCTGGGCATTAACCAGACTCGCTCTGTCCTTGACCTGGCACCAATAACATCCTCTGAAAGTACCAAAGCAGCCTTTCTGTCATTACACACAGCCATTACACAACGCTATAGACTGAGCACCTGATGACATCAGCAGGTCGAGTCCAATGGGTGTAAACACGACGAGATGTAAACGTTTACCCTTACAAATGTTATACCTGTTAAAACCTAATCTGAAAAGATCAAGACTTGAAATCAACTAAAATTTAACCAAAGTCCTTCTGTTACCTCTCTCTTAGCAACATTGCTAAATCACACACTCATTAAAAGTGGTAGACTGGGGATTAAGTGTTGCACTTTGATACATTTGGGGGACTAGCAAGAGACAGATTAAGAAAAGAGACGTTAAAATCAAAACGACAGAGTCTGAAATACCTCCTATATTCCTGCAATCTGATTGGCTCTTTTATTCCTGTGGCAGGTGTATGGGTGGTTTAATTATATTGAACATTTATTGAACATTTGTTATATTTTTATTGAGGAAAATTATATCACAATAATTCATATTCTTTATTCGTAAATACCAGTTTTTGCGCATCTTTAATACATCTGGTCCTGATGGGTCCCCTCTGATGTGTGTGTGTGTGCGTGTGTTATAACAGTGAGAGCACGCAGCGTTTCTGTCGTCATTATACCAGGATCACGACACCATCTCAGCTTGTATTACGTTACAATTGACAACCATGTTCAACAGGCTGAAGCTACAGAAGGGGAGCAGATGTAACAAAGGCTAATTACACACTCCAACTCTTGTTCTGTAACTTTTCTGGCACAGAGGGCAGATTTTTTTTTTCTGTAATGGGATACAGGCCCTTTGAAACAAACTGCTACTCTCATCGTGCGGCTCTCCCCGGGGAAAGGCATACGTCTCATTTTGAATTACGACCTATAGTTTCAGTAACCAGACAGTGACATATTACAGACCTTGATCAAGACATTTTTACGAACTGGTGTGAGGGGTGTGTACCGTTTTAGGGTGTGTTGTTCACAGTTGGATTCAGTCGCCATAAATATTTGGCTGTGGCCCATTTTTAAAAGGCTGCTGGAAGAGGCCTTATCATTACATTACATCTATGACGTGCAAACTGCCGCATATAGTCCAAATAACGGACAGCGGGTGGGGCTCTCTCCATACTACATTGAGTGTCGGCAGATACAGATACAGATGTGTTCACACGTTTGTCATCCCCCAAACTTTTTTTAACTGTGCGGACACTTGCAGACACAAGAAGATGACGAAATGTACTTCTTGCGATGAGGAAAGTATAGTTTATGCCTAACTGCAACCTCTTTAGAGAGCAGGGATACATTTAAAAAGAATGCTTCAGCAGAGTTTGTATTATTCTTTTTTTTACTCCATTTACTTTCTTCTCATGTCATGTTTTTTCTTGATCATATCGTTGAGAAATGCGAGCTGAATACTCTCCAACAATACAGCTGAAGTGACTGAACTCCTGCCACAATGTGTCACAACAAATAAAAGCAGCAATCAGCATGTTCTTGCCGACTAAGCGGCTGGTTTATGACCATAACGATGCATTGCGTTGGCCTGGATCTCCACAGTGTACGCTGATTCACTGGCTAATTAAAAATTCAGCACAGGTTTGCTCTCCGCCCTTAACACACCACCACCTGCAACTGGTCACCAATGTTTTTTAGATGTGTCCTTTGGGCCGAATGCTTCCAGTATATTTCCCATGTTGACGTATCTGTTCCTGTCTAGTTTAGCTACAAATGAAGTTATTCAGTGAACAGACCGAGCCGCAGTGAGTATACAGACATTTACTTTCAGCCCCATTTTCCAACTGCAGAGCAATAACTAGGTTTGATTTCATTTCTAGCATGCTGCTGTTTTAGGAACAGTGAGAACAGGGAGTAATATATATATTTAGAGAGAGAGAGCTCAGTGGTCTGCCAACAAGCAACAGCAGAGACGTCAGTCCAGCCCAAATACAAATTCTCTACACACAATCTATCTCAATCCTGCATTATAGTTTTGAAAGTGTAATTTCATTTAGCTGTGTTCATACATTTTAATCAGTCAGCTGACGTGAGCCATGCCCACTGCCATCTCTGCTTGCTTTTTATGGCTTCAGATCACTGTTGTTGGGTCAATCATTCAAAAGGCAGGGTGGGACAGTGAACTCTGACCTGTGAGAACATCACACCCTCTTCGGCTGCCATGTTGTTAATGGGACAGCAGCAGAAGAAAAGAGTGACAGTCGAGAGGTGAGGGAGGCTGACGAAGCTGACAGACAGCACACTGTACTGTTTTAATGAGTATAGTGCCATCCAAAGCACGTGTGCTCCAACTCCTTCCCAAAGCTTGGCCTCAGCGAGCCGTACCTGCGTCTGTAAACGGTATGTTAGCAGCAGACTTGGCCTCGTCTCCAACATGACGTTAGACTCCAGAGCATTATCACATGCAGCAGGCGTGAAACAACCCATTTCAAACCAACCCAACCTAAGGTGTTAGATGGTTTTAGCTATTCTTAGCCTTAGACTTGATTGGGTCTGACACAATCACATCTGCTCCACCCCCACCGAGCTGAAAGCAGTTAAATCAAACCTACCTTTTAAGGCAGAAACGCAGAAAAAGGCCTGCTGGCCAGAGAGCTCAGGATATTCTGTTGCTCCCTTTATGTAGGTGGTTTCTAAAGCTGTGGGTTGGGGCTCAAAGTGGGTCACAGGCCTGCTCCTGGTGGGCCAGTACATGACGACAATTTTGTGTTTTCATAATTGGCTCCCAGGGTGACCGACTGAATTTTGTGGCCTACTTCAAAAGAACAAACAAACTAAATCAAAAAAATAAAAAAACCAATGAGAACATAGAATAGCTTATTTGTGCAAGACAGAAACACAACGAAAGCAAATAACCAGCGGAGGAAGGAAATATAGAAGGAACAGAGAGGGTGGGAGAGACAGAGGGAAGCGAGCGCATTACCATATGGTCTGTTGGAGAGAAACTGGAGAGTTTAACATCATCGCACACTGAAATATGGCCTGAGTCAGGGGAAGAAGCATCGCTAAACAAACAAACACACACACGCACGCACGCACACACACAGTGACTATTTGTTAAGTTCCACAGTGGGGAAATACTACACAGTGGATGTGCTATCGTGAATGGGCTTTTTTTTAAAGCATAAAACTTTAACATAGCCTGTGACCCCACAAAATACCATAGAATGAAATGCTCCTTGACTTTGGTAAGTAACACAGGGTTAGCTTACTACTGTTGACATGCTAACGTTTGCAGCTTACGTTAGAGCAGACAAACGTGCCGTTTAATCCATTCCTTACACTTCTGTTCTTGTAGCGAGGAGGGTTTAATAAAGGGTCAGTTCATACATGTACAGTGAACCTACACACCTCAGTTTAAAGCCACTGCAGCAAAGAAGTGAGCCTGAAATCTGTTTCAATGTTTGCTTCTAAGCTAAAAACTGTTTGCTGGCAGCGCTGGTATTCCTGACTGGAAGTGATGGGTACAGCATGCAGTTTATTTGGAGTAACAAAGAATTTCCTATCATAAATCACCGTACATGAACTCACACAATTACAACTGGCACAGGCTGCACAGTCCTGAGGCAGCAGAACTAGTCTGAGGCACATTACACATAAACCTCTGCTGATAGGAACCTTGGACTGAGTTAAAATGTTAAAATGGAGGCACTTTACAATCATGTTTAATGTATAAATGCATGGGTCTATTTTTACAGAAGTGCCATCCAAGGATTCTGTCGCCAGAGGAATATGCCATACAGTAGCAGTCTGTTTTTAACACCAGACTAGCCATGCTTCTCTTTTTTTTTTTTTTTTGTAAATGATGTGATTTTCAGGCTTTTTCCTTCAGAATTTCAACCACTTGGACAGATGACTCCTATTCATGCTGCATTCATTTCAAGTTACCTTTTTACTGCTTCTTTTTTCTTTTGCCATCCAGGTCAAACACAGCAATTTAACTTGAAGGGATGAGTGGGAAAAAAAAACGTTTCTGTCTCGCCAAATTGTGCAATAAGTTGGTATATAAACACAGGACAGTCTGAGACACGAGCGCAAAAGTCCTACATCTGCTGACGTGTCCCTGAGAGGAGAGACGAGCCTACAGGAAAAGCCGGCAAAATGGGCAAACGTGGTCAAAAACACACACACACACACACACACGCGCGCGCGCGCACACACACACATCAAGGCTCTCTACTCTTCATATGCGAGGCTCTAACAGGCTGTAAATACAGGAACACTGTGGACTCTGAG
The DNA here is from genome assembly GCA_008360985.2 of Macquaria ambigua. Classification (NCBI taxonomy): domain Eukaryota; kingdom Metazoa; phylum Chordata; class Actinopteri; order Centrarchiformes; family Percichthyidae; genus Macquaria; species Macquaria ambigua. The sequence continues at coordinate 65,131 of VMKM01002401.1, forward strand.
CATTAACAGTCAGTCTGACTTTAGACAGTCAGCAAGTCATTCAAATAGCCATTTTGTCGGTCATTCATTCACTCTGACTTCAACTAGAAGAAGCCGGTGGAGCCGAGTCAGCACCTCTGCTTCCTGAACCCATTTCAACATACTGTAAAAAGACTCTTTACAAGCTTCTTCTTTACTAGCATTGACCAATAACATTACAAACTTTACTGTGGAATGACCTTTTTATGGGTGTTTGTGTGTAGTAGTGTGCTCATTTTGAGTACTATGGCAGTGTGTGGGGTTACGAGGGTGGAGAGGTCACGAGTAGCAGCAGTAATAGGAGTCAAAGTAGGCCCATCTCATGTAGGTGGATGTAAGGCTTTATTCTACACTTTACAGGAATTCTTATTTTCCTCAACCTGCTTTTTCCATATTTCCTACATTTCCCAGAGTTCCTTTGGGCAACCTCCTGAGACCTCCATGTCTGAGGCTCTGTCAGCAGCAGTGATAGTGACAGCTGCTCCAGTTGAGGAAAACTGCAGGTTGCACTTACATAAAACACGTGTCTTATGACTGCATTGCATTCTGGTCTATTGAGGCTTCAGTCAGTGGAGGGATTGGTTATATCTGCATCTCCTTCCCCCTGTGAAACTGTCGACAAGCAGTGCAAAATGGTGACACGGCCAGAAAGAAGGCCTCGCTCGCTCATCCTAACAGGCTGACAGCAGCACCTGAAGTTTACCATTAATGCCACCACAGAACAAAAAAAGGCTGAGGAGGAGTCGTGTCAGGTTTGTGTAGCCCTTAATCACAGATATCAATGAACAGTCAGAGGAAACGCACAGATTAAACCATGAGAATCAAATGAAGAAACAAAGTGCATCGCGGTGCTGGTTTTTAACAGCACCGCATGTGTTTTTGGTGGATTTTTCTTACGGGATGACATTTTTACTGAGTAGCAACAAAAAAACATGAAAACAAATGCTGGTTCATTATTGAATGGCCATGATGTGATGCAGGGCGAGAAATTAACACCTCCCACCAGACCAGAGCTGAAAAATCTATCCCACCACTTTGGCAGATGGCCAGTCATTATTCAGACATTTCTTCCATTTTAAAAATCAGTCAGTTAGGCTGCTGAGCTTCAACACAGAAGGGTGAAGTCGTTCTACATACAACACATCTAATGGACTGGCCCCATCCATCCCTTCAATGCTTCCTGGTTTATTAATTAATTAGGGAGAAGCCATCACTGGGCAATACTTCTTATCTTTGATAAATCATGGTGTGATGAAAGAATACCTAAAATCTCTCACAAAACATCTGAAACAAATTAGAGAATACTATTTTTTGGACTGAAGTCAGCAGTACCATTACATACTTAAGTATAATTTCTAATGAGTACTGTGATGTTAATTTTCTAGATATTGCCATAAAAAATGCCAAACAATTGAGTTCAGAAAAGAAAAAGAGTAAACAAAGATCTGCACCTCATTCGAGGTTGAGGCCGATGCACAATGTCCGCATCCGGATTCTGTGACCCTAATGTGACAGATCCACACATACTGTGAATGTTTCAGGAGGAGGAGGAGGAGGAGGGTGGCGGCCAGGATGCCTGTTTGCATGTACCTCAATCCGCTCGCTGTGCGTTATATTTGTTTTCTAAGATGGCAGCAACAAACAGCTGAGAGTGGGGCAGATAGAAGATCCAGACAGAGATGTTGTTATCCCTCAAAAAACAGGTTGAGCAAAAATATTCTCTACAGACCGGATACGAGACTGTTTGCCTGGAATTTTAAATATGTCAAAGATAAAGAGACGAAGTAATTTCAACTTCAGATCATAGCACACAAACCACTATCTTTAGACGGGGAAACAAATTTCACTCACACAGCTTCTCTGAGTCATCTGGTATCATGTAAGTGCAGCACTTTGTCCATCAGGTGGTTGAATATCAAAATAATGTTTAAATTGCGAGTCCCTATAATGACAGTTCAGTTGGTTTGCAAGTAGAGCTACATCAAAAGAGAAAGAGCAAAAAGCTTGAATTTAAAGAGATATATTTTTCAGCATTTTCTGATCATTTATTCTCAAAAATTATGCGCATACTTTTCATAGCTCCAGTCACACACAGAACAGAGAGCATAATTTCCATTAAGCAGCGAGTGGAAGTGCACCAACAAAATTTCATGGGTGATTGTTGCGATTAGACGTTTAATATGTGTCATTTATTCATTGATTTGAATGTCCTTCTCACAGATAGGGCGCAGGCAAAACATCACGGCCACCTGCGCTCCATATCAGGCCTATTTGAATAGTTTAGCTTGATAACGAGAACACAGATTACTGCTGACCTCACCGTTTGCTTCACTGTGAAGCTCTGAAGGCGTCAACGTCGTGAGGCAGCTGCAACAGTTTGCCTCTCAGTGACAAAGTGAATAAAAGAGGGTTGCTCTGTTTTCTCTTGATGTTCGAATAAAAAAAGCTCCCGTCTCAGCGCTGGTCCCATGAACAATAGATATCTTCATCCCTTTCAGCTTTTTCATGAATGCTTCTCGTCTGCCAGGGAAGAAAATCCATAAGAAGAAAATAATCCAGTTTTTAACACACTCACAGATGCAACATGCTGTGTTTAGCCACAAGGAGCCTACCAATGGCCAAGAGGGGCAGAAACAAAGAAAGATAGAACAAATGAAGAAGATAAAATAAGATCAGTATGTGAAACTATCAGCTAGCAGAAGAATGACAGTTTGATATCAACAAATACAAACTGCTCCTTTAAACGCCTTCCTTTAGGGTGCTATTAACTAAACTATTTGTCTTCTTTCTTGGCGTTGTCAGGAGTCTTTATCACCTGGTATCTACACGGCTGTCTGTCTGTTCACCGCAGCCAGTCAGTCATCGGGTTTCATGGCTGGCAGGTCAGGACTAACTCCTTCTGACTGGTGGAAATAAAAGCTGCCAGACCCGACACAACCCACCATTCTCCTGTTTTGGATCCAGGTCTACCACCCTATTTCTCCTGTCTCATCACTCTTTCTTCATCTTTCCATCGTCACCCTCTCTTACAGTAAGAGGTTTGACTGTTTGCTTATTCCTGACGCCGTTGGTTACTGTTGCTACGCCTGTCAAGCTTTCCATTCTCGCAGGGCACACAATGCTGTTTACAGTGAGAACAGTGGCAGGTTTACCACTTGAAATTATTAGTGATTTCTGAAACAATGGGTCATTGATTTTTATCAGCTGCAGCTAATTAAGCTAATGTTAGCTCCGTGAGTTGGTTGAAACAGTCGTCTCCAGCTGACTTTTTAATGTTTCCAGCTGACTTGTATTAAAAGGGTCTTAAATGTGCATTTGATGTCCGCACGTAATACTGTACTAAAGGACTGAGGCTAAAGCTGCATGTCCCAGGAAAAAGTGCTGAAAAACAATTTTTATGATGATTCATGTAGAGGACATGGAAATAAAGGAGCAGCATTGTTCTTGTATTGCAGTGTAGACAGTTTATTATAAAGTATGATAAGGAAAAATATAAGATCAGACTGTTATTGCTTAGCTTACATACTTGGACAAGAAAGACAGGGGGTCGATTTATGCTTTATTGTATTTTTAAATAGTATATTACAAGAAAAAAGGCTTTAAGGATGAGTACGAATGCTGTCTCGGTTTTGGAGAGGCTCACAAAAAAAAAGACATGACCCTTCCAGCTCTTTAAATAAACCAGTATCGCTCTTATTACAGCCTCATGCACAAAGCTTCAACATGTGGAGAAATCCAAAGCTTGACAGGACTGCTGTGCGTAGTTACGGTTGCTAAGCAATGATTGGGCAATCTCTGTTCGGGGGAGGGGTTTAACGAACGCCACATCAACTGGGAGAATCTGGAAGTGCCAGAGGAAACGGTAACAGCTTCTTTCCTCCCACGTGCAACTGTCAACTGTCCCTTGAGCAAGGCACCACACACACACACACAGTCTCTCTCCTGGGACTCCCAGCTATGAAGTTGTGTAACTCTAATGCGACTGTGACGCAGTTTCTTGGTTCAAAAGAGTGTTTTTATTTAACTACACTTGCAGAAAATAAATCCTTAAAAAACAACAGTGACACTTCTTCTTCTTTGGTATCTCTATTTAAACTCTGAATCAGTCGAGCATCTGTCAGAAGTGATCATTACTTAAAAGAAAACACACACACACAATACTTCAAACAAAAACTGTATATCTGAGACGGATTGAGTACCCAGGGATCCCCCAGCTTAATTTAGGCATTTTATCGATTGAGTGTTTGCTCTATACAACTGCATTTAGTTAGTTTGCAATAATGGATCTGCTCACTGGCTGAAATTACATAGTATTCTGGCATTATAAACATATCGAACTGCTGAGGCCTCAAGTGGTTTTGAAGCCACAGGTCTCTTAGCTGGATGACTGTACTGTAGTTACACCACAGCAGGAACTCTAACATATGTAATTGGTGCGTGTGCATAAGCATGCATATACAGTACGGACTTAACGGTAAAGATTACAGACACACTGCTGGGTCTGTGTGCTCCTGTGTTGAGGAGCAGAGGCCAGCATCCACCTCGTTCTGCGTACTTCCCACTAAATAACAGGCTCTAATCAACACCAACAATGCAACATCATCACCCTCACGTGTTGCACAGTGTCATGTGCAACTGCTCCATTTTTCCAACATTTTCTGCTTTAAAACAGTAAACCGCTCAGAGCCAGTGAAGTCACACTGCGTACGACGAGAGACAGATGTATTGATAAAGCCGAAGTTTGAGGCATGCACGGACAGGCAGAAGCTGAATGCCTAGAGCTGCAGATAACAGAGACTGTAACTTTCACTCAAGACTTCTGGACCAGCCAGCGTTAAAAGCTCTCAGAATCCCTGCTGAGCCGCTTCATGTGGACTCCTCTCCACAGTTTGCTGGAAGAAAAGCACTTATCTTACTTCTGAATCCTCTGCCACCAACTAGAAACTAATCCACACCTCTGGCTAATCACAACACACTGACAAGTACTTGCAACCCAACGCTGTGATCCACCTTTGGGTGGGAGCTGAGCTCCATATCAACAGTGGACAGTGTGCGCATGAGTCAATCATGAACCTGTGATTTGATCTTGCACAGTCGTTCTTCCCCCTGCCACTATTATTCGTCAAAGTGAACACAGTTCACAGTAATTCAAGGATATTATTACAGAACATTTGTGCTGATGTACATTGTAATGAGAGAGACATGTGTCGCAGGTTGAACTGAATGTTAAATCTTATGCCACACACTCACACTGTTTACCACTTTGATAAAAATCCAATTACCGTCTGTCTGCAGCTTTACTCAAACAGCTGATAGCTTTCTGAATAAAGTCTGTATTTGTTTGTTGGTTTTTCCTGTGGTTCGGTGCCACCCCCCTCTATCTGACATTTAGCTCCCCTCTGACGCCGCTGATTAGCAGGAAAGTAGACTCAACAGTGGGACGTTGGTTTCTCAAGAGCTGGCAGGGAAAACCGTCTGAGGCCTGTCCAACAAGGAAGACTTTAATGGGGCATCCTGGTGAGACAGCAGGCTCATGTTTGCAACATTATCCTCCTGTGTACAACAATGCACTTACAGATACAGGTCTGTACTGAGTCTCGCTGCTGGGTGTCTCCCAGAGTTTCCTGTCATTCTACATACTGTGTATTGTGTATGGGAGAAGGAAGAAACTTCACTTTCAGTCCATCAACTAAACGCTGCAGGAGTCAATTTTTCATCATAAAACTGCCAGGAGGCAGATAATATTAATGGTTTTATAAGAAACCACAGGGCTTTGTTGCAAAGATATAGCATGATAATATATTTCTACATTCTCCACATTTCTATGATTTTACATGAATTACAATGTGAATGATTGAACTCATCCAATCTCAGTCTCAGCTCATGTCCCCTCTTTTTTTTTCTCCACTGTACGTCGGTGTAATTCAGGCCAGTAAACCTGAGAAATGCTCGAGAACACTCAGTATCACTGTGTACACTAATAAAGGAAAGACAAACTTTCCCCGTGACGCAGCTCAAAATATATGATGGAAGATACGAGGAACATTTTGTACAAAGGTTTGCTTTTGACCTCTGGAGACACACAGTGACATTTCAGTCCTTTTTTTTAGCCAGACTAAAAAAAACTTGTGAGGAACTTGTCAGAAATAACAAAGTTCATTTTTGCTCAGGACACTGCGAAAGTTTCCAGGCACTCATACTGTGTTAAAAGAGTGTCTTTAAATTGGCAGACTCTTAACAGGAGGGACACTTCCCCAAATAGGGTACTTTTGATCTGATAATAGTAGAAATGCTGTTTGGTGAGCGCTTTGATCTTATGAGCCACAGTATCACGGGTGTATGACAGAGCTGGAGAAGCCAGTTGAACTAATTCCTCTGGCAGAGACACAGTCCTTCAGATTATTCACAAGTGGGCATTTGATTTAGCTGCCGTGATAGTGTGAGTCCTGCTCAGGCTGGCAGGCACAGAGCTGCTGGCCTCTGAATTCACCACAGTGCCTGCAGGCAGCGATGACACAACAACACGTAGCTTTGTGAGGTGTAGAGCTGGATGCAGGCGCTATCTGTGAACAGTGCGAGGGGGCTGAGGGAGTCCTGGCTGAAACGTGTGCTGCATATAAATAACCTCTGTTTTTGTCACTTGGAAAAAGTTGCTTGGAGATTTTCTGATTTCCTCTGCACCTTTAAAACACCATCGCCATTATCTCAAGTCTGACTAATGAATGAATGAACGTACAAACTTGTGAATCACACTTAAATCCCAAAGAGGAGCATTTGTCCGTAATTGGAAACTTTCCATAATTGTTATGTAATTAAGTTCACAACCTTTTCAATTCACCTATCTAATGCCAAGAGAAGAAAAAAGATGAAAGGGTAAAGAAACAGTAGAACCACTAAGGAACTTCTTCATGACGTTATTAGGTGTTGATGGCACCGGCACTAGTACTGAAGTCGAACAGCAGAAAACGAATCCCCAAACATTATAAATATCGACTAAACGTTTAAGTAATTTATTAAGAAATACTCCAAATATTCTTCAGTTCCAGCTTCTCAGATATGAAGGTTTGCTGTTTTTCTCTGTCTTATGACGTTGTATTTTAAATATCTTTGGGTTTTGGACAGTCAGTCGGACAAAACAAGCAATTTTAAGACATCACGTTGGGCTCGGTTTTGGAGAGCATATTGATATTTTATATGCTAAACAATGAATTGAAAATATAATCTGCAGATGAATCGATAATGAAAATGACCGTCAGCTGCAGCTCTAAAGAGCACCAACACAACTAGCGACAAATTCAAAATTTTATATTAACTTTACATTTAAGAGACGCATGAATCACCTGCAAGTGTTTAAAAAAAACTTTGGTTGTAATTTCATTTCATGGGCCCTTGGTCCAGAAAATGAAGTAAATTTCTGCACAGCCTTTGTGTAAGCCTCGAGTGCTTTAAAATTCACTAAACTACAAAGTTTGTTTCATGACAGCAGCGAGAAGTTATTAAATGCCTCGACTCTTTAAAAAGGGAGGAAGATGTGATGGAAAACAACACTTTACCTGCACAGCTCCACCTTTGTTTAAACAGATTAAATCTCCCTCTGTGTAAAGACACCAGCCAGGTGCAGCCCATCATCCATATTAATGCTGCCTGCAATCCAACTCCAGAGAAAGTTGCTTATCATGGAGTGTCACTTTGACCCCCTTAACAACCACAAATATACACCTACACACACACACACACCCACACACTCACACAGAGCTATCAGCCTAATGGAAAAGTAAAAGGGCTGCTCTGGTTGACTGGAGCAAAGCAAACACAGAGAGACAGATAGGACAAGACAAGAGAAAGGTGGAATACACACAGGACGTTCACACACACACACACACACACACACACAACCAAATCCAGAGGGGTAATAGAGGCAGTGTACTGTGCACACAACCACCCACGCAGAGCACTTCATACATACACACAGCAGGATACACTGGCCTACATTAGCACAGACACACACACAGTTAGCAGAAGCTGGATGTTCCCCCAACACAAAAAAGTGCCTGTTCTTAGTTGCTCTCTCTCACTCTCACACACACACACACACACACACACACAC